>VXBB01016146.1:15657-30262 GCA_013399915.1 Illadopsis cleaveri | reverse complement strand
CCTGCCCCTCTACTCCGCCCTGGGGAAGCCGCATCTGGAGTGCTGTGTCCAATACAGTGCAAGAGAGTCCTGGAGCGGGTCCAGCGGCGGGGAACAAAGATGATGAGGGACTGGAGCATCTCTCTTATGAGAAAAGGCTGAGGGAACTGGGCCTGTTCAGCCTCGAGAAGAGAAGACTGAGACGGGACCTCATCAATATTTATCAGTATTGAAGGGAGGGTGCCAAGAGGATGGAGCCAGGCTGTGCTCGGTGGTACTGAGCAACAGGACAAGAGGCAACGGGCAGAGACTGATGCACGGGAAGTTCCCCCTAAACATGAGGATGAACTTCTTTACTGTGTGTGTGTGACCGAACACTGGGAAAGGCTGCCCAGGGAGACGGAGAATTCTCGCTCACCAGGGATATTCAAGAACTGCCTGGACACAGTCCTGTGCCGTGTGCTCTGGGATGACCCTGCTTGAGCAGGGAGATTGGACCAGGTGTCCCACTGTGGTCCCCTTCAGCCTTGTTCATTACATGATTCTGTACCTGTAGACACACATGCACATGAAGCTGTACAGGTGAAAGAGTCCAAAACCTTGGGAAATGGATGCTGAAGCTGCAGCACCCACAGCGCGGTATAGGTGTGTGCATTGCTCATGCATCCAATTTTTTCTCTGAGGCTTTCCTTTGTACTTTTTTGCCCTCACAAATAGTATCTATTTGTAGGTAAAGTTGCACACATGTCCTTATTTGAGTAAGGACCACAAAGGTGATGAGGGCTTTGGAGCATTTCTTAGGAGGAGAGAATGAGGGAGCTTGGCCCATTTAGCCTAGAGAAGACTGCAAGGGGATCTCATCAAAACATATAAATGTCTCAAATGCAGGTATCAAAAGGGTAGTGCCAGACACTTCAGTGGTGCCGAGCAACACCATGAGGAGCAATGGCCATAAACACAAGAATTTCCACCTCAAAATGAGGGAGAACTTCTTTCCATTGAGGATGGCAGACCACTGGAACAGGCTACCAAGGGAGGTCACCTGCTCCAGGTGACCCTGTCTTGGCAGGGAGGTTGGATTAGATGATCTCCAGAAGTCCTTTCCAACCCTAAGGATTTGATTCTGTGAAAGTGTGGATGCCTCTAGTGTGCTTAATTACCGTGAATTCCCGCTGAGAGCCTGGCTAGCAGCACTGCTGGAAGGTATGCAGGCATTAGACATGTTTAAATGCCTGGAGCATTGGAGAGCATTAGAGCTTGTGCACCTTTATCTTCTTAAGCACCTTTTTATATAAACTAACAACACTTCTCTACACTGAATATACAGCTTACCACTGAGGGAGGGAGGCAGGCAGGCAGGGAAGGAGGAACTGAGTGCTGTGGACAAGGAGTAAGGGGGCTTTCAGTTGGGAAAAAAATAGCACAAAGTGTTTGTGTTAGGAGGATGCATACTCAAGAAATCCTGCTGGATAAAGGGCCTACATTTTTGGCTGCTTCGCAGATACATCTGTAACTAATAAGATTCCAAGTAATTGAGGTAATTCCTTCAGAAAGACAGAGGATAAAAAATGTTCAAATGCACAAATTTGTATCTTACACAGAGTTTTTGTCCTTGAAGGATCTTTCCTACAGATACTCTGCAGACCTGCATCAAAGGGTCATTTATTCAAATGCACCAGCTGGGATTGTTTTAGTAGGACGTCTGTCACAATTGGAGTGTTCAAACTCGTTTATACCTTAAGAAAGACATAATGTGCAGAGAGTGTGACTTGCCAGGCTCAGTAAAGATCACTAGAATTTCTGTTTTCACAAGTCCAAGACCTGATGTATTTATGAGTCAATATTTAGGTTGGTAAATAAGAAAATTGCATACTGGTGAGAGAGAATATCTGAATATAGAACTGGATGAGCAGCTATGTAAACATTTAGCTAAAATGAACTATCTTATGATCACCATTTTAATTTTTGTATCTCAATCTGTAGGATATGTCTAGATCTCAAACCTCCACAAGTAAACATGCCCTAGATTTTATATAAATAATAGATGATTATTTTCTAAAATTAAATAATTTGTTATTTTCAGAGCTCTCAGGTGCTTTAAATTCTGACAATTCTGACCAAAATAAAAAGTCTAATCTAGAGATTTTAACGGTTGCTTGAATGTAAAATGGCATAATTTAACTATGTTTGTTATCTATAAATAGTTCTCATGTATATTATGCATTTTCCTGGAAAAGAGACAGTGTTCCAAGCCTGAAAAAACTCTGAATGACACCTGTATAGGTAGAGATATGTAGGAAAAATAGGTAAAAAATAGTTTACTTAAGAAAACCGTACAGGATACCCCAAAAATGCGGTCATGAAAATCATCAGAGTTTCTTTTCAGCTAAACACATTCAGTTAAAGAAAGAAAAAGAAAGCAACAATTCTGTGTATAAAACAAAAGCAAAAATATGCAAGCTGATGAGCAGAAATGGTAAATTACAGTTGTGAAACAATGAGAATGACTAATCGTAGCTAAATATAGGAATGAAAATCTTGGATCATTGCCTAAAGGGCAAGGAGAATAAATTTTTTAAAACATGAAGATCAAGAAAGAAAAAAATCTAGACAATGGCATGGTTTCCCTGCTAGTTTGAAATACACAACTTTCAGTAACAATGCCAATGCATTAAATCATTTATTTTTTAATAGAAACCTGGATAATGCAGTAATACTTCATGGATGTAATTGCAAATGTTTTATTCAATCAGTACTTAGTAAGGATGCTAAATAGCAACAGGTAAAGGTTAAAACATTTAAACTTTCAAGACCAACTAAGTTATGGCACAGAGTTTTATGGGATTCTAAATCATTCATGGTAATAATTGACCTGTGTTTTTTCCAGAAATGAAGAAGAGAAACTGATTTGGTGTCCATTCGAAATGTAAAGCAAGGGAGGTTTGGAGCTAAAATAACATGACGAGAATCTTTGGCAAAATCATGAAGGTCAAAAGTAAGAAACACATGTAGGAATTAAAGAATTGTTGAATTTCTAATATCCACATGATTTGCTGAAATTTAGGCCCATTGCTCAATGGGATTAGTATTTCACCTGGCAACGGTCACTGTATAATTATGTGTTTCTATGATGACATTATGGTATTTTCTATTGAATGCTAATATTCTATTCAAAAATATTTTTATACAAAACTTGCAACATAGCTTTATCTGAACCAAAAAAAAATAGATGCAGCTATAAATATTTATAGGAAACAAAGGCATCTAAGTACAAAGAATATTTTAAAGTCAAATTATAGAGGTGTTATAGTGTGGTTATGAACAACTCAAAAAGATTCATGCTTATGCTAGAAACTTTGGATTTAAAAGTGAAGGAATATTAAGAAGTAGTAATGATGATGTTATATATGACATTCATCAAACTTTTACTGAAATAGTGGTATTGTATTTTAACACAAATGATTGACAAACTGGAAAAGCCATGAAAATCTGCCTTGCAGTGAGAGAATGAAGAAGCATCTGTCTAGCTTATACAAAACCTTGATCATAATGTGCTGAGATTTGCAAGAGAATTTCAAATATTAAAAGTCTCTTTAATCTGTCAGCTAAGATGACAGTGAGAACCAATAAATGGCAGGTGAAATTATTTTCATGTAGAGTAACATCCTTCTCTTTTAGCCACAAGAGGAGTTAGTTGGTATTATCCCTAAGGACTCACTAAGCTCTATTTCCCAATTTTTAAATTAAGATTCAATAGCTTTTCTAAATCCTGTGATCCAAGTCATCCCTCAAGTTATGGATTCAAAGCAAAGCTCACATTATAAAATTTCTTGGCTTTTGCTGCTGTGGAGGTCAAGATGATCATAACCTTTCTGGCCTGAAAATCCTTTCAGCTGGGAAAGGGCTGTTGAGCTAAAGGTCACCAAAAGTACCGATCTCTTCACTCTCGTGACTGGTGACAGGACTTGAGGAAACAGCATGAAGTTGAGTCAGGGGAGGTTCAGGTTGGATATCAGGGAAAAGGTTCTTCACCTAGAGGCTGGCTGGGCCCTGGAACAGGCTCTCCAGGGAAATGGTCACAGCACCAGCCTGACACAGTCCAAGAAGTGTTTGGACAGTGCTGTCAGGTACATGGTGTGACTCTTGGGATGCCCTGTGCAGGGGCAGAGGTTGGACATGATCATCCTTGTGGGTCCCTTGCAACTCAGCTTATTCTGTGATATGGTCAGAGTAGGTGCTAAAAGATGAGAGGAAGCAAGGGTGTACTTACCAAATATTAGGTAAGCAGACAGTCTGGAGCTTTTACAAACAATAAGCACTTAAGAATGGATGTTAAAATCCAAAGAAGATGTAGGGGTTTTCTGGGGGCTTTTTTTGGTGGTCTAAAAGGCAGAAGCATAAAAAAGCTACATTTTGATAGCATTTTATCTGTAATTTAAAATGAGTTACTAGTTTTCTATACTTGTAAAAGTTAAATTAAAACAATACTGCTGATCGGTAGATTTTTTAGCATCTTCAAACATACTAACCCATTCAATGATGTGTTGGAGTAGGTTCATTTGAGCTCCTTTTTAAAATTCTCCCGAAGCCTGTAAGGAATAATGGAGTGTTTTTGCTGTATTTGGCTAAGACTGACTTTGTCCCAGATACAGCTAATCTACCCTTCCAGATATTATACAAGCAGTCCACACAGATATTTCTGAATAGCAGCATTTAGTTCTTCCCCACCGCCCCCAGTGGAACATAAGAGTGTGCCAAAGTTTATGTACAGAAAGGTACAAGCATTTAAAAATTACTTTGATTATACAACACTGATCTCTTCTCCCCCATAAAATCCATAATATGCCTCTTTAAGATAACACCATTTTTTTTTATCAGATGGTGTCCCTAGGTCAACAAAGTTCATCCTAAATGCAAATACCTGAAAACAGCTGGTTAGTGTAAGGTAGAATAAATATTTCCACTGAGGAGATACACCATAAATTACATTGAGGTTGTTTCCTTTGATTATATTAGTAAAAAAGTGCACATACATGTTTCTGCTGCTCATAAATGGAAATGCAAAAATTATTTTGGTTTATTCCTTACCTGGAAATCTGGCTGCATCATGAGGTGAAAGGAAGGAGCATTCAGTGGAAGTTGCTCCATAATTTCCAGTATGTTACTGTTCATAAAACTACATCCATTGCCTGCTTTGCAGAATGATAACTAATTTCAGTGGAAGTCTGTGTTTTAGGCTTAGTTCTTGTGACTCTGCCACTAGAAACTTGAGGAAGGACCAAGTAAATATTCCATGATCTTTCTACCCATTCATGTGCAATTTTAAAAGCTCTTCTTCCCAATTTTATTTCTCATGTTCACCAGAGATATTATGGAATTAATATAAGCAAATGAAATCTTTCTCTGCACTGATGCACGGCATAAATGTAGCTTCTTTTTTTCTTAAAAGCAGAGGTAATGGTATGTCCCATGACCTGGCTGAACTCCAACCAGGGTAACTATAGTTCCGTGTAAATAAATTCCTATGCAAGTTCACCAGAATACCAAATAATTCACTTTCTGTCTTTTCTACTGACTCTTAAGACAATTATGACATTTCTTTCAGTTTATCAGTCAATCAGTTTCATTCAGGCTTCTGACATAATATTCCTTCTTCATCATTAGTTTTAAGAACCTACCCATGAGTATTGCTAACATCTTTTGGAGAGTTAGACATGCAATATGAAGTGAGTTCCACATAATTTTCTTCTATATCCAGTGGAGGATGAAAACTGTGGGATTTTAAACCTGATAGAAAATTGATGCAGGACTTCTGCATGGCTGCTCTGATTTTGTTTTAGTTTATTTTGGTTTGTCTAAACTCAGTTTAGATAGTTTTTCTTGGACCAAGTTAATAAAGCCTGCACTTAACAAAAGTAAAAATAGATGCATAATGTTTTGTACCAATAAACTCTTGTTTTTAAATTATTTAGAGTTTAACTTTTACAATTTAAAATGTTTATTTACTTTCACAGCTTTCTGTGAACTGCTGTTAGGATTACTGTGTACTTTTAAGAGATGTTTCATGTCATGCCATGACCACCAGCAGCTGCTTAAGAACCTACCATGGGATACATCTTTCTTTTATCATCAGCATAAGGATTGTTGAAACCTTTAGAAGAGGATTTCTCTTCTCAGTAGGGATGGAGATTTCCAGCTAAGCCAGACCATATGCTGATTCCCGGATTTCTTATCTGTAATCAGTCCTTCTTTAATGTTGTCAAAGATGTTTCCATTAAAACTGCAGAATAATTCTGCTACTTCATCAGTGTTCATGTGCAGTATTTATTATTGTGAGACTACATCCCTTACTACACAAATCAGTAATTCATTTCTTGCAGTGTTAGTGTTTGTGATTCCCCACCCACTTTAAACTAGAGCAGCATAGAGGAGATGGCTGATAACCTCTTAACACATGAAAGTACTGACAAGGTCTCCTGCAGACACTGTAATTCAAAGTAGTCTGTGTGAACACAAATCCTCCATTATTGACTTGCCTGCTCATTCCCTTCATTTGACATAGCTCACATTTCTTCCATTCTGAGTAGGTAACTTCTTCCTACTCAAGGAATTTGGATAAGTGTTCCTTGTTTTGAGGTCAGTTTTGATACAGTTCCGAGAGAGAAAAATAAATTATCTGAGAAATAAATAATAGGACAAAACAATGAGAAATGTCTGAGAAATAAATAATGATCTGTATTCAGCAAAGTGACTGAGTAGTGATTGTTTACACTATAGGTGAGTGCTAAAGCTCACAGTTCTTACCTCCATGGCAGAGGAACTGATGAAGCAGAGATTCTTGCTGGCACCGGAGAACAGTCTTCACCATATGTTGTTCACAAGAAAAGGAAAACACTTTTTTTTGGTTTGGTTTGATTTGGTTTGGGTTTTTTTACATATTGCATGCTTGTCCAGTATCTGTTCAAGTAGTGTATTTAGGAGCTTGTTTCTCTGGTATAAATATACACCCTAAAATACTAGGCTTTAGTTCCTGTGCTTTCTTCCTTGCCAATTCTTCTGGCTGTCATTTGAAATAAACATAGTCACAATAACAAACACTGTCACAAATAAATGCATTATACTGTCATAAAATAAAAATATTATAGAATGTCCTGTTGTAAAGATTTATATTTTAATACAACATACAGCTATTAAAAATAACTGGACAATTGCTGATTTCTACTGGCTAAGGGTTTGGCTTGGCAGATTTTGAAACTGCTTGCTAGCTCCTTGCTGTGGTTGGCTTGCATAAAGTAACTTGGTGGAAGCAGTTTTTAAACTTTTTAAAGCAACGTGTAAATAGCTGCAGGGCAATCTTAAAACAAAATTAACCAAAACATAAAAAGCCAAGCAAACCTGAAAAACAGTACATATCCAAACCCAAAAGAAAATACTTAAAGTGTTTGAAAGTTTCCTGTCTCTTTATAATTTTTGCATATTTGTAGCCTATTATGGTATACCACAACAATAAGCCTTATTCACATGGGGAACCACAATGAGACTACTAGAAATAATCACATGAGGAACAGCTGCAAGAATGAATTTGTGGATGTCGTGTAAATAAGAAAATTGTAAAATGGAATGCTGGAATTATCATGACTAATACAGAACAGAAGGGGAAAAGTCAGACATCTTTCTAAGAAATATAAATACCAAGAAAGTTAAATACTTCATAATCGATCCTGGACTATATGACAGACTGGATTTATAATCTTGTGCAACACTACCTAAGAGCAAGATCTCCTAATCAAGATAATAATTCAAATCCTTATTCAAAACCTTTCAAATGTGACCAGTGATCAATGTGACTTAGGATAAAAAAATCAGATTTCTTAGAAGGACAGTTGAAATTTGTGTAGTTGTTAAGCACACTGGTCTTGGAGGAGGATCCCTGTAAGTGAATCAGATTCCACTGTCTCCTATTTTCCTATGAAATATGATGAATGGAACCTCCTGAGCATTTGTCAGCCTTCCTTTGCGAGGATAAAGGAAAAAGGTCATTTTAGGTTTGATTTCCTAGACTTTCCTGATGTACTGTTTAGTATGTATTTATCTTGTTTCAAAAAAGCAAACAAACAAACAGAAGAGAAATCTACATTTAAAACTGATCTTGCTTGCTATATAGGATTTACATCACTTAGATGTTAGTCCTCGGTCCCCCAAAAACTACCCAACAGACCTTGCATTTAATTTTAATTGCATGTGTGATCAAAGTTAGTTGTCAACAAAATTATTAGGTTACTCTCTGTTTGAAAGCTACAGCTGTCTTGTTATGTGTAGTAGTATCTGTAGCAACCATAAAACTCCAGAGCCTTCCAGAAGCCTATTAAGCAATGTGAGTAATACATTTTTGTTTGGGTTTGTTGGGATTTTTTGTTGTTTTTTTTTTTTTTACTCATGGAAAAATGTGCGTCTGCTGGAATGTTTTGGCTGCTTTTTAATAATACATATTCCATCCATTCATCCACCAATATACTATGTTTTTTTTCTTCTGTTAGACAAGAGAAATTCACAGAAAGAAGTCTTCAAAGCCTTTGGTGTAGAGTGGGGAAGTAATGTTTGGAGGTCCCTGGAAGGCTCTGTCTCCTCCATCAGAGCCTTTTTCTCTGTAGAAAAGTCTCACGTGTCAGAAGATGGAGCAGCCAAACACGGATTTATTTTGGAGCCATGTTGTCCTTAGGTTCTCTTCTAAACACTTCCCAGCTGTCCTCTAAACTGATAAATCCTTCAGGAGTTAACATGGCTTATATTCCAAATACAAAAGCAGTTGTAAGGAGATACAGGGCCACAGATTTACTGGCACGTTCCAGGGGCTGCAGCAGTGATAAATTGTCTGTAAAACTCACATCTGTGATGCAAGCATCCATATAAACAAATATGCTATTTTTATATTTTACATATATAATAAGTAAGTAAACTTAAAGCCTTGTGTTTGTCATTTCTTCTGACACAGATTTTATTTCCATTTCTCAGCATTGTTGCTCAATCCCTTAACAGTGAGTAAAATTCCACTAAATAAAAATGTTCCTACTTTCAACAAGCTTTGCATTTATTTTCAAAAAAAACCCCTAATATGTTGGGCAGTGTCTTCAGCCCTTGTCATCTTTCAGATCTATCTTCAAATAACAGACAGAGAGGATCAAACAAACTGTCCTCTGTCCCTGTGGCTCATTCAGTCAGCATTCCAGCCCTGCCCTTTCTCACTTTCTCACTTTCTCACTTTCTCAGGGTCATCTCCTTGCACCTTAATTTAAAGAAACGGGGTCATGTAAGTTTGCAGAGCACAGATCAGTTTGGAATACCATCTGTCCTGAGGCATCATCTCTAGATTCCTTGTTTGCTGAGACTTACTAAATCATGCCTCAGTTTCTTTAGATTTTCTATTATGCTCTAGTTATCTTCACTCATAATTTTTAATTGTCTAAAATATAATTTTAAGAAAAATCCCTGTGTCTTTCAACTAAATCCCTACATTATCTTCTTTTCTTTTTTCCTTTAGTTTATGAAATGTATTTCAGTTTCATTCCCTAGAACAAATGCTATTTTTAGTATTCTTACCACTGTCTTTCCTGCTTACATTCTTTTGTTTTTGTATTACTGGCCATGTAATTAGGAAATCTGGAAAGAAGTACAAAATATATTTTTACCTGTTTCAAGAATTGGGCACGTTCCTAATAAATTTAAAAGAGAAAATGCCATAAACTGAAAGGATTGTTGGAAAATGCTGCTTTAGGTAGATAATCCAGTGTAAGGTGAAAGAAACAGATTAAAGAACAGTTAGAGGTTAGGATCCGATAGAGACGGGGAAAAAAGTTGCAAATATGCAAAAAACAATGTAACAGAAAGGAAAAGAAACAGAGTATTTAAGCTAGCCTTAGGACTAAGCATAAGAGGAATGGTGTAAAGGAAATTCTGACTTCCAGTTAACAATCCTGCTGCTGCAGTTTTAACTTCTTGTAATTGTAACCTAAGAGTTTCCTGGAAGCTGCTAGCACGGAAGCACATTCGGCCTACAGAAAGGCAAGTTTTGCAAGCCAACATTTTACTTGCTGTTAAAATGAACTTGAAATCTGAATTTAGTCCATTTTTTATAATACTACATCACAGTGGGTATTGTAAAGCTCCAGTGAATCAAGGTAAATGGTTATAGTACTACTGCTCTGTGTCACCTCTGCTTTGAAAATTAACTCTTCCCTTGCTGACAGCTCTTTATTGGTTAAGACTGGAAAGAGTGAATAATTGATTTAAAGAGCAGAATGAATGTCCTAGAAAACAGGCTGTGCCTTTCCACACAGGAGAATATTTTGTTCCAGCAGCCAGAGAAGCTAATGAAACCTAGCGGCCAGCTCCCTGAGCACAGATGTGAGCATTGCTCCAGGGCAGCCCCACAACATCCTTCCCCCCAGGAATACACGCCTCCCAGGTGCCACCACAGCATGTCATTCCCAGACAGCTCTCCAGGAGCCTTTCCACAGGCTGAGCTTCCCTTAAGCCATGCCTTGTGTCATCTCCAGGTATGGCAATGCCATTGTAAACTCTAGTGTGGAAAAGTCAGCTAGGTCTGCAGCACCCCATGGAAGAGGCACTGGGTTGTACCAGACATGGTGTAATGCTGAAAAATGTTAAGGAGAAACTACTGTGGTGGTTGGATGCTGCAAAATCTGAACTTCAGATGCTAGGTAACAAAGCCTGTTAAACCTGTGACTTTTATAATCATAAAACTATTTTTCAGGTGGCAAAGAATTGGCAGAATGCCCTTGGAATGTCCCAACAGAGTATGCTAAGAACAGCACAGTCAGAGACCATCTTGGCTGTGGCAATAGCCAGGTGTATGCTAGAAGGGGTGTGAGCTTGTTTGGATTTGTGCTGAGTCCTGGAGAGCTACATCTGCAGTCTTGAGGAAGCTGCAAATTTCCAGTAACCTTGAGATCCCACCAGAGGCTTTGCGTGTGACTTCCACGGGGTGAAGGCCTAAGCAGATTGGATGGTTTGGTTATGTTTTCAAAACAATGTAGACATTGAAGTTGGGGTACATACAATTCACCACCTAAATAGTTGCCTAAACCCCACCATGTAGATAAAGGACAGCAACAAGTATCTCCAGAGGGCACTTGGTTGGATCTACTTCAGCCATCCTCCTTAGAGTGAGAGGAGCTGCTCTCTGGAGGCGTCCCTTTCTGACCCTCAGTGCTAAAGGAAACCAAATGCAACTGGTATAGATATGGACATCCATCTTTTAGATACCTAACTTTCCTCCCCTCCACTCTCCTATGTGAGATTCCCTCCCAAGCTGTAGCCTGAGGAGGACAAGAGTGTGAAACTGAAACCTTGTCAGGGATATTGATAGGACATGTTCACACCATACAATCAAAACACATCTTAAAGCCACAGGGTAGCTCCTCTTCTTGATTAAGCTGCGTCAATGAAGTCAGGACAGTGCATGTAACCCGTGCTCCTTACAAAACAAACATAGGATTGTGATCTGAACTCCTCCTGCGTAGTAATTTCCTTTGACACTTCAAATTGTTTTTTTTCTGTACTTTTCATTTGTAGATGTATTAAGGAATAAACTTTCTTTTGTTTTATACTCAGAAATGCACATTAACAACACACCCTTGCCATGTAGTTTTTGCAAGTCCTTGGATCAGGCCTGGATTTCATACACTTAAAAAGGAAGGGGGAGGGCTGGAAAAGGTAAGAAAGTTACTCAAGGTAGTATTTGAATCAATAGAATTCTGTGGATTGTTGACATACTTTGTACAGTTTATAACATTAGGCTCTAAAGTATTTTACGTGTACTTCAATTATTTGACTGGTTAAATGAAACAGGACTTCATATAATACAGTTTGTTGTCGCTAAGCTTTTAAAAGAAGTGTCAAAGAATGACTTAGCTCTACGCAGAACTAGTTCCTGTTCTAATAAATACATTAAAAAAATGGTACTACAATTTACAGTTTTTACCATAACATGGAAAAAGAAACTCTAAGTTATTACATAAATTAATGAAAGGTCATATAATGTTCAATGACATCTAGCAAAATCAGTGATTTGATTACTGTTAAAGTCTATCTTAAGAGTATTGCTGGTTCTACTTACCATAAAAAGCACTGTGCTTCTGAAAAACCCCCTTGAAATGAAAATTTTCAAGGGAAAATACGGTAAGAATCCTAAAAACTGTGAAGTTTGGGTATTAGAATTGCTGGCAGAATCAGACTTTAGTTAACATTGATGTCCAATTATAAAATAAATTAATGGTTCAAACACTCTCTTACCAATAGATGATGTGCTGTAGGCATCAGTCACCTTTCTCTAGATATCAGAAGCACAATGACTTTGTTAAAAGAACTGTTTTCCATAGACAGGTTAGTTGATGTACAGTGGATGCTGACACAAAATTTCAGGGGATATATGCTGTGATAAGAACAGCTACTATTCATACCGGAAAACTGGTTAAGTGTAAGCTGGTTTAGAGGTCAAATTAAATATATGCTTAATTCTTTGAAGATAATTTCTTTCTGGTTGACCAGGCCTTTCCTTATCCCCCTATATCTAGCCTTAATTATGCTTTTCTAACCTTGACATTCTTCCTCAGTGACATTCTCGGTGACATTCTTCCTTTTGAAAGTCTTCATTACCCTCAATACACTTTTTCCCTTCTCATTGATTCAGCTGCTCCTAGGGTTCCCATAAGTGTGGCCGTTCAATTACTTTATTTCTGCCTACCATTTCCTTTTCTCATTAAAGCTGACCATGCAGCTCTGAGAAGGATCTGTTGCAGCACACTCTATGTAAGATGGTACTCAGAGGTATGAATGAAATAGCTGACAATGGTAATAGTCCTTGGGAAAGCTCTGCTTTGATGCCTGAAAGGCTGCAATGGCTTCCTATTTGTCACTACTTGTATGTTGGCTTGTTGCAATCGGATCTTTAAAGTGCTATGTGGTCTGGATCCTGTTATTTACAATGCCACTTCCCTCCCGGTGACAGCTGAGACAATTACATCTGCTTGGGTTAGCAGCTCTGATATTAGTAGGTGACTAAAATACTAAAAATAGAAAAGAAAAAAAAGCAAGAAAGGCCACCTCCACACAGGTGTCAGGTCCTTGACTCTGTCAGCAGCTGATACAACAGAGTCCAAGGGTATGTCAAAGAAATGAATGTAAATGTGGCTTGAAATGTTTGCTCTCATACTTGTGATAGCTTGAGTTTAGACAGGGCTTCATGGGACAAATAATTTTGTTTCAGGCAACATTGGACAGAAGCCAGGGCTGGTCACATCCACATCCATATGACATCAGAAAAAAATCCAAGAGTTATTTTGCTTTTCTTGCAATAACTGTGGGTCTTTGAAAAGCTCTCCACAGATTCCATTCTTGGGATGCAAAGTGACTCACGAAGGCCATGTTTATTCACTCTGCCTTGTGTCAGACAATCCTATGTAGGTTGTCTACACAGCCTGAGTGAGGAGTGAGCCTGGCCAACTGAGTGCCTTGGGATGGAGGGCCAGTCTGGGGGTCTACAAGGCTACAGGGCCTGCACGGGTCAGGTACACAGTGCACAACACATGGTTGGCTGAATGCAGTATTGCAGGTATGACTTGTGCACTTTATCCACTTAGATACAAAAGCTGCTTACTGACAGTCCCCAAGAGTTGCCAGCTGCTATGAAATAGAGGAAATGCCACATCTTGCACAGAGCAATGCCAGAGATCCTGTAAAGTCTGCAGCAATCCTAGCCCAGGCTGATTAGTATCACTGAGGGCTTGGGCCCACCCCTGTTGCTGTAGTCTCACCAACCTTGATAAAAGCACCTTTCTTGTGGCAGGTATTTTATGCATTTCTCTCTTGCTAGAGGTAATCCTGTGGTTTTCCAATTTTGGATTCAGTCCCTGGATGCCAGCCCTCTTGCCCACCCCCAGCTTTGCAGATGCTTGCAAAGCCATCAGCAGCAAGTAGGTAAATTCCGTCCAGGAATCTGTGGTCAGTTTTTCCAAGGTTACTGAACATTTCTGTTCAACTAGCCTGGTTCCCAATTCACCTAGAGAGAGAGTGAACAGTAAAAATGAATAGACACACCACTAGCCTCCTGCTTAAAGCCTTTCAGTGTAGCAGTCCTTGCTGCAAGGAGGACTTGGATTTGCTACAACCATCCTATAGTCCTGGCTGAGTCTCTGCCAGGCCACTCTCCTCAAGGTAGTGCATCCCTCTTATTGATGACCAGCTAGCCAGGGTGGGAACAGACTTGCCGGAGTTTTACTGCTGGAGATGTTCCTGAGTACCAGTGGCCTTTGGCATCACACTGGCTCACACACCTGAGTGCAAATATCCCATTTGTTCTCCAAACAATGCTTCCTTCTTTCCTCCCTTGCTTTGCTCACTCATTCATTCCCCTGGCATTCTGTGCAGCACAAAGCATTCCTGTGAGCCGGCAGGGCTGCTGTCATCCCTCAGAGCTTGCAGAGAGCAACCTGCTTCTGCTGGCAAGCTCTTGCAGAGTGATGTAATCCTGGGCAGATCTTACGCCACCATCCTGATGCCAGACATTGTGTTGGCTCGTGTTGTTTGTTACAATGTGTATGGCTCCTTA
>VXBB01016146.1:0-15596 GCA_013399915.1 Illadopsis cleaveri | reverse complement strand
CAAGGATGTGAAATTCGATCCATGCTTGTCTTTCTGGTTCTCGGTTTTTCTGTTGGAAAGCTCTGAAATCTCCATGTCTGGCATCTGTGGAGGCTCTTGTCCTTCGTATGTTCCAGCTGGGCTAGGTAATTTCTTCTGTTTCACGAATTCTAGTTTTATTAGCATTTAACCCAAGTCTTCCAGCTTTCCAGTCTTATGTTCCCAATCTAAATAGCCTGGCTTCATCTGAGTCAACTGTTCAAAACAGTCAGCTTGAGATCAGACAACCTTCTCCTGTCTTTTACCCTCTTTACCCACCTCCTGATGAAAAGTTTTTTAAAATGCTTAACTCCTGCATTTTCACATTCTGTAATACCCTTTCATGATTCATCCCCCTCATTTCATGGAACAGTATCAAAGGTACAAAGTGCTTCAGCTCCTTGCCAGAAACAAAGCCAGGACCTGGCTGGTTTCCATTTTGCTGCAACTGTGGTATTGTTACAGTCATTATCTTTCAAGTACCTGGATGAGAGAAATTTTGTAACAAGAAAGTCAAAATATCTTTCATTAGCCTGACTTTTTACAGACCTCTCTGAAAATGCACCACTCTGATTTCTCCTCTCTGATGAAGGCCAAAAATGTCCCTGCTTATCCTCTACATTTCCTGACATTTTTCAGCATTTAGGGATTCCATATGCAGCTTCACTGTCCTGCTCAGACATTTTCTTGGTTTCTTCTCTTCACTACAGTGTTTGTTTGCTCATGATGATTCAGAACAGAAAACTATGAAAGAGTCAACCTATCTGTTTCCCAGCCTTCTAAAGGTGCAGTTATCCACCCCAACAGGAAATTCAAGACTTCTTTGTGAATGAATGTTCCAAAGTTATAGCGGCAAGAGAAGCCACAGTGCCATGGCCTGGCACATATGCAAGGTGACTTGGCCTAAATAAATTAGATTAATTGAGTGGAAGTAAAAATCTTCCCTGAATTAAATACACTGGAAAGAGAAAGCATTTACAGACTGTGCTGTGAGGAACCTGAAAAGGTGTTTCTCCTCCTCCTGTGCCCTAAAACGTGTGCACTGACTCCTGGAAGGAGCTCGCACAGGAATCCTCTCACCAGATCTGTACTAAACCCTAATAGGTTAGAAAGGTGATGTTTTCAGACTTAAAGTGTTATTAAATGAGACAATATAAACAGTATTACAGCTTGGTAGTTTCTTTGTAACATGGAAAAACCCAGATGTTCCAGCTGTGTTTGTAAGACACCTCACACAGAGCAAGGTCTGAATATTGAGGCATGCTCTAGAAATGACTGGAATCACCCATATCTGTCAAAATGCATGTGGATTGGGATCAGCAAAGCTCATTGAAGCAGATGCGTGCATTTCAGGATTTTACACCTACCCTTTGACTGCAAGGTTACAGTGTTGACTCAACCTCCAGTTTACTTCCTCTCGGATTTCCCCATCTTCAGATTTTGTTTCCTCTGTATTGTACGAGTGAAATGTCACAAAATAGGCATTGAAATATTTTTATAAACATTGCTTTTGAGTGAAATTCTGGATTAATGTAGAGTTATAAAATCAGATTCATTGCTTATTAATTGGCAATAATTGAGACATGATACTTTCTCTTTTTTTTTGAGGCTTGACACCGATTTCTTGTCCATGGTTGAAAGACCTATAAAATCTGGATTCTGTGCTTTTTGACAACACTCTCTTCAGGATCATGAACCTTACCATGAATATTCCTTTCTTGCAATCTGTTTCATTATCCATTACTTTACAGTAACAAAAGTCACAATTGTTTAACATTCAAGGAGTAATCACTGGAGAAGTTATGAGTTTCTGTTTCCTCACTTCTGGACAAGGTACGGAGAATGGTGCAAGAAAATTTGAGGCAGCTCCTTTAATAGGGAGCAGCCTGGAGAAGAAGGGCTTGGGGGTGCTGATGGATGAGAATCTTAACATGGGCAATGTGTGCTTGTAGCCCAGAAGGCAAATCATATCCTGGGCTGCATCAAAGCAGCATGGCCAACAGGTCAAGGGAGGTGATTCTGCCCCTCTGCTCTGCTCTGGTCAGATCCCAGATGGAATGCTGCATCCAGCTCTGGGTCCCTAAGGTAAGAAGGGTGTTGGAGCAAGTACAGCAAGTACATGTATAGGAGTACTATAAATGTGATCAGATGACTGGAACATCTCTTCTATAAAGACAGGCTGAGAGAGTTGGGGCTGTTCAGCCTGGAGGACAAAAGACTCTGGGGAGACCATAGTGGCCTTCCAGTACCTTAAAGGAGGTACAAGAGAGCTGGAGAGGGACTTTTTACAAGGGGCTGTAGCTATAGCACAAAGGCGAATGGCTTTAAACTGGAGGAGGGTAGATTTAGATTAGATTTGTGAATGAAATTCTTCTTTCTTAGGCTGGTGAGGCACTGGAAGAGATTGCCCAGAAACACTGTGTATGCCCCATTCCTGGGAGTATGCAAGGTCAGATTGGGTGGGACTCTGAGCAACCTGGTCTAGCAAAAGGTGTCCCTGCTCGTCTGGGGCTTGGAACTTGATCTTTAAGGTCACTTAAACCCAAATATTTTATGATTCTAATATTCACCAAAGACCAAAATCACACTTTGAGGGTTTCAGCTGCTTTGTCTATTCTATTAATAAATTCTTACGTGACTGTCACTGAGAGACAACCTTTTGGGGAAGGAGAGGCAGAGCAACTTGCCTGTGGCAGCACAAGTCATGGGTGGAATGAGGTTTATGAGACAGCATTTCCTGCCTCCCAAATCTCTTCAGGTTCTTCCAGATCAGGCTGCCTCTCAAACAGATAATTACATGCATATCAGTCATACCTCTTATATTTTTCTTATCTTTATTTATGAGCCGTGATTCTCCTACTTAACTCAGTTGTACTTCACTGCATTAATTAGCTGTGCTTAATAAAACAACTCAGAGAAGAATTTAGTTATTGTGTTCATGAAGTCAGTTCCAAGAAAGGTAACTAAGCTTTTAACAAGGCTAGACAAAAAAAACCAAAAAAAAACCACAAAGCCCAATTACAATATATTTAAAAGTGCTTATTTTTCTGCCAATCAAATGTGGTAAAGACATTTAATCACCTACAACTCTGAGGGTGATTTAGTTGCAAGGAAAATTATAGCTGCACATATTGTTTATGTTCAGAAAAGAGATTTGCATGCCCAAACAAAATAAACTTTAACACAGTTAAAAGATCTCGCACATTGTGTAAGTGAGATGGTTTTTGTATAAAGTGGTAAGAGAAAGCTATATCTTTTCTCAGTTTTGGAGGAAAAACTGCAATAAAGTGATTTTGGTTCAAGAGAATGAATGGATGGAGCTAGATTTTTTTAATCCTACTAATGATCTACATCAAATATATGAGACTTTCAACTCTGAAATTAATTTTGACAGGTGGGGAGAGAATGGCTGTTTTGAAAGCAATCTTGCTTACTCATTAAAGAAACTGTTGGCCAATTTCATTAGATTTGTTATATTGTTTCATTTTCCATGTCATTGAACAATTCCACTCTCTGTTCCAGTCATGCAGTATTTTAACCTGTGAGGCTGGTGGGTTTGTTTTAAAAGTACCTCATCCTTTTGACATTTTATCCAAACTGAATTGCTTCACAGAATCAAAGAAAGAATTATAGAATATTCTGAGTTGGAAAGGATCCAGAAGGATCCTTGAGTTCAGCTCTTAAGTGAATGACCCCTATGGGCATCTTCATTATTTCTGAAAAGTTCCTGCCTCTCTGTCTCCATTTAAGAAGGGCACACAAAAAGCAGGATGTCAGCTGTGCACACCAAGACAATGGCTAGATGATATTGCCCAGAATACCTAGAGAAGCGAACATAAAGCCTGAGCACAGAGTCTCTGCATACTTTAGGCTATTTTGAATGTACACAGCCACAATTAATTTCTTAAAATTAATCATTTTCTGATCTGCTGCTTCTGACTCCTTCTGATATCCCCAAAGAAGAGCTGTGTCAGTTAGCTGTGTTTTAACATCACTATCAGTTTGCCCAAGAATTTCAAGAGAACAAAACAGAATTATTGCTCTATCCTTTGCATAGCTGGTGTGAGTGAGAGAGCATTGCTACTTTTACAAAATAAGAGCAGTAATGCTTTATAATTATTATTTTTGGTACAATTGGTTGCATAGGTGAAGTAGGGTGGAGGTGACCCTACAAAATACTGCTAACTGCATTTCCCAAAACACATGAATAAACCTCCAGAGATAGTAAAGTGCCTTTTATTAACTCTGATGTTTTCTTTCTGAATCTCTGGCCAAACTTGCATCACATTTTTCAAATCTTTCTTTGCAATGTCAAGGCCTCAAAGCCTTTCCTTTGGAAACATAAAAGCAGTAATTCTCTGAAAATATTTGGATTTCACATAAAAGAAGATCACAGAAGGTACAAAATCTCATAATAAAGCTACAGGATACTGTAATACATCTGGGCTGCTTTTCTATTTTGCCGTGCCTGCAGTAGTAAGGTAGAATGGCAAAGGCAGATACTGAAACACACACTGCTACCAGCTTGTTCATACATGTCCTCTAAACAAATATTTCTATGCTTCAGGGCTGTAAGTTAGGATGAGCAAAATACATGCATGTGTGTATATATATATATATATGTATGTATAAAAACAAAATCTAAAATCACATTAACATGAGAGGAGAATCAAACCTTTACCTTTGCAAAATTTTTGAGTACTTGTCTACCCAAGGGACAGCCAAAACCAAAAAGGAAGCAAGTACAATCAGCGTATAACCTAGTCATGGGGCTAAGAGACAAGGAGAAATTCTCATATAACCATCCAAGCTGTTGACCTGGGATGCAGAAATAACCCCATCTGAGTGCTATATTCATGGGTTATGTGGTGTAAAACATGAAATAGCTGAGCAGGACAGCACCACAGTGTTTGACTCCTGTGCAAGGTGATGCTTTTCTTGGAGGTAATATTGATGTAGGTCATGGTGGACTGAGTGAGTGAGCACTTTAGCCCCACATTTGATTTCCACTCGTAAAATTGGGCTGGAGAGCAGCCTCTTTACCATCACTGCCTTGATCCCAGCATCTTCCTGCTTGGTGAGTACAAGTTATGAAAAATTCTGTCAAATGTGTTTACATGAAGGAGAAGCCTGAAACAACAAGTGCTAAAAAGATGCTGTGCACCAAGTGATAGTATTGAGTCTGTTACTGGTGTTCTGTGTGCAAAAGTTACTCTTTATGCTAAACCTCAAGACAGCTTTTCTTGTAAAATAGGAAAGTCCATGCAGAGGGCAGATATTAAATAATTATTAAAATCTAATCATGTCTCATAGCTATTGCACAAGAGTTTCTACACCGGAAGCCTTAAAAAAACAGTCACCTGACATAGGAGGAGAGTGGATGAGGCATTTGGCCCCTGGCACTTAAGACATAGAGCATAGAATCATAGAATCACAGAATCTTAGAATGGTTCAGGTTGAAGAAAAGCTCTAAGATCCTTCAGTCCAATCATTAACCCAGCACTGCCAAGTCCACCACAGAACCATGTCCCTAAGTGCCACATCCAACTGTCTTTTAAACACTTCCAGGGATGGTGACTCAACCACTTCCCTGGCTAGCCTGTTCCAATGCTTGACAACTCCTTCTGTGGAGAAAATTTTCCTAATAGCCAACCTACATGTTTCTTCTCCCAGCTGTGCTGTGGTGCTGGCAGCCATCACCAGAGAGATTGTAACAGCCTGCTGCAGGGGAGCAAGGGAGAACAGCAATGTTAATTATGTATATAGCTCATGATGGCACTCAGGATGAACTGTTCCGTGACCTTCCCCAGCACTGGGGTCAGACTAACAGGCCTGTAGTTCCCCAGATCCTCCTTCCAGCTCTTTGTAGATGGGTGTTACATTGAGTAATTAGGGCATCCCATTTGCTGAATTCCAGTCAACCAGGACCTCACCACTGAGCCAGGTCTGCTGGTAAATGATGGAAAATGGCTTGGTTACAAGTTCTGCCAAATCCCTCAGTGCCCTTGGGTGGATCCCATCCGGCCCCATAAACTTATGTGTGTCTAAGTGGTATAAGTATCTGAGGTCATGCCTCCATTTTCATTCTTTTGAGCCCACACAATTTAATTAGGGTTCCCTATTTCCATAAAGCAGCATGGCTGATTGTTAGACCAGGTATCTGTGCAAAGAAAGTGTGACAGAGCCATATCAGCAGCCCGCTCCTCATTTTTGGGCCGTGGGAATATGCAGAACCAATTAGTCAAATTATGAGCACTGTCACAGCAAGAAAGAGATTAAATAATCCCTGTTGGATATGAAGACAGTTTGATTATGGAAGCTGTTGGCAAAGATTCCTAGGCCTAGAAGTGGTTTAACAGTCAGACTACCCCATTTTGTTATCATACTGTGAATAAAAACCAAGACACTCATTTGTACACTGTGATTTAAGGGGGCAGGGTTATCGGTCAATAAAGCTGTGTAGGAGACAGGAACATCTGTTGTTTAATCATCTTCTCAAATAGGCCAAAATCTAGAGTTCCTTTTAAACATACTTTTTTTTTCCTTGGGTAAATTATTATTTGTAAATCTATTCAAATCTCTTTCATTCCTCAGATCTGTGGGAAAGCCAGCCAGGGTGCTGACAGAGGGACCATAATTGCTGTGGTTTAGCCAAGACAATATTAGCACCTGGATTTTGGCAAAGTTGTCTGGTTTTTTCTCATGAATTCAGCTTACCTCTTAGATGTGACAACCCAGGAAAGAGAAAATACTCCACCTCTACCCCCTGTGAAAGTCTATATGATTTTTTTCTCCACACTCTAATTAAATCCTTGAAGTTCTTAATTCTGCAGTGACTAATCTACTAGCCCTTTGGATCTCAGTTCTGTTCTCAGTCTAAAACATTCTTATCTTGAATCCAGGCCAATGTCTTTTTAATTATGGCTATGTCTGAGAAGATCATCTTTGTTGTTACTATATCAGCAAGACAAAATGAAGAAACCTAATACATGATGAAAGACACATACCTTTTATAATTTTCCATGTCAATAGTGTTTCTCAGGCCCCACCCCACATTCTTACCATAGCTGGTTGCACAATGTCACTTGAATCAAGTGATGCACTTACTGATTTTCTTCCTTGTGCTTCTTTCAGAGAAGGGAGAAGCCAAGTTTCATGCTCCCTGGATTTAGAAAGTATTAGCCTCTTACTTGCAAAGAACTTTGAAACCTCCTTAAGAGTGCTTGTAATAATCACCCAAACACCGGTGAGTCATCAAATTTCAGTTCAAAGACTATACAATCGAGATTTAAATTATATTTGGATTTTTTCTAACACAGCATAATGAGATCTCTTCCCGTTTTCTGCTCATATCAGGGAAGGGTTCATTCTCATAGGCTGAAGCTGCTGATAGGGCTTTTTAGCATGTGCCATTACTGTGACATAGTCACTGATCAGCCCAGGTTTTCATTAAGCACTTTCTATGACAGAAGTACCAATTGTAGACAAAACTACGTTTTAAACTGTGGGGTTTTTTGCTGGAGCAGTACCCTGATCTCTTCAGCAGCCTCCCAGCACCCCCTCAGTTTAGCTCACAGATTATGGATTGTGTGTATTGTGGTTCTGTGTGTGCACATACATGAAACATTTATTGGCAAGTACTCTCCAAGAAAAATTACCTACCTGCACGTTATTTGGAGGGTTTTGCTGTGTGTTGCCTACACCCACACTCAGAAGGTCATATAATATTTGCATTTTATAAAGGAAAGACATTTTTTGCATTTCTTTTGTACCTCGTGTGGAATGTGAAGTTACTCCAAATACCGAACACCCTAGTTAGTGCAGCTCAGAAAACCCTTTTGTTGCATGAACTCACAGGAAAGGAAGAGACTCAGTGGATACTACACACAAAGCAACCAGAATTCTCCAAGATAATTCAGTAATGCTTCATTTAGTATTTTCCTTTATCTCGTTTTCTTTTTCATCTTTTCTTTCTCTTTTTTTAAGTCATCATGCCACCCTGTACAGACCACCTGGGCTCCATGCTATTGGTGTTACCTTTCCTGTCAATCCCCCTTACCACTTCTCCTCCTCAGAACTTTTTATGGATTCCTCCTCCGTCTGTGTCAGGGGTTAAGACCTGCCAAATTGCATAACCCCAAATGTGCCTCTGTTTTTTTCTCCTGTCTCTTGCTCCACCCTGTGCTAATTCCGCACATTCCACCCAGCCTTCCTTTCGGACCGCTCCCTTCCTCTCTCTTTTTGTTCTCGCCTTAGTATCTCCATTCATGCCATCGCCATCCATGCAGAGCAAAGGTGGCCTCCCACTGGATGTCAGCTCCGTATCCTCCCGCTCCCTTCTCAAAACAAAGCCGGAGTGCGGCAGAGCCCATCTGCTCCCTGAATCATCCCGGCTGTGACGGCCACTTTCCATCTGCCCCAGCTTGCTGCTGCACTGTCTGCGGTTTGGAAGTTTAAAGTGCACCCATCTGAGCCAGTCTGCTGAAAACATAGCAGACTTCTGGCTGATGAATTCAGGGCACTGTGAATCAGGCCATAAATCACCTGGGGCTGACATGCTCTTTTTTGGTTGCGTTTTTTTTTTCTTTCCTGTTTTACAGCAAAATGTACTGACACATCTAAGTGTTGCATCAACTGCAGAAACTTAACCCCCATACTGGTGCTTTGCCTGGGCATGGTGTCTATCTACAAAAAGACCTTCAGAAGAAAGCACCTAACTTACAAGCAAGCAAAATTTCTGGAGTTTGTAAGAGGCAGCCTAGGATACAAATGCTTAGTTTTTGCCCCCAAATGTACATGCCACCAGCAAAATCATTGATGCTGAATTCAGCTGAAAAGCTGCTTCTCCTGTAAACACAAACAAATCAGTCCTTACTCATATTTACGGCATGAGAAGTTCAAATCATTTTTTATTGAGACCTCAACCATGCTGTTGTGGAAGGACTAACTGCCGTGAATTCTGGAATCAAAACCATAGAATGCTGAGAAAACTTTCTTTACAATATATACTTACATACAAAATTAATCAACAGCAGTGTCCTGTCCAGTACTCATGAAGTACGTGTATTAACCCTTTGTTGTCACCTGTGTAACATGACTTACATGGAAAATATATAGTTACCAGTGAAAATACTCAGAGAGTAAATACATACTTACGGAACAAATGCTGCAGTGAGGGCATGTCTGGTACATAAAAAGGAGTGTATTGACTTTTCTGGTTTATTTTTCTCCCACTTGAAAAGTTTGCTTAGTTTACAGTAGAGACAAAGCAATAAACTTGAGCTTTAGTATGAGCAGATTTGGTATTTCATAACTGTTTCTTAAGGGCCAAAAATGGCCTCAACACAACCTTTAGCACAACTGCCAGATCAATATATGAGCCAGGAGGACATCTCTGGGCTCCAGATACCCATCTACCCAATACTGCCTGTGTTCCCAGAGGAATCTTGGTAAGAACTCCAGCACATGTAAAATAGAAAAGATGGATTGTGTATTTTACACAGCTCTTCAAATAGGGCCTTCCAGTTCCTCCTCTTGCAATGAATTCCCAATTGTTGTCTCATTTTTCCTCAGTGCAGCTGCATTTGCTTCAGAGGAGTCACCCAAGAGCAGTGAGGCTTGCAGCCCAGGCTGGTCTGTCCAGGCTGAAGGCCATGTGGGAAGATCCCCTGGAAGCTTCATCACCCATTTGGCATTTTGGGGTTTACTTCGAAAATTGTGGTGACATGAAATGTCAGTGCTTGTTTCTCTGGTTTAACACCCCAGTCAAGTCTGTCCTGGGAGCTCAGTGGCAAACTGCTCTCACTGTGGTGCCAGCTGACCTGAAAGTGACATCGTCCCACCTCCTGGGTGAGGTGAGGAAGAGCACAAAATGGCAATTTAGTGAGTCATCATGCCAGGAAACATTTCTTTGCCACTGCTGGTGATTTCTACTACAACTAGCCCCACAGCCACAGATTTTTGTAGTTCCCCAATTTATAAAGTGCTCTAGGTATTTTAAAAATATATTAAGTATAATAAATTGTGTTCAGCAAGTAAAACAAGAAATACATCCTATGTACAGAGAAGGCAGCTAAAGGAACGGTAAGAATGCCAATTTTTGCAGTTAATTAGTTTTATATTTCAGTGTCTGACTAGATCCAATCTTCTGTTTTAGAAATCTACCTAGCATTACAATGTCTGTAGCAGTAAACAGATTATGGTCCATACTGGAAAGAGTATAGCATAGAATCAAGAATAATTGTAATAAACCCTATTTTTTTGGATTTTAAGAGCCCTACTGTACTTAAATATTTTTGTGAATAGACTGATTGTTTTTACAGTACTTCCTCTTTCTGATAATGAAAAGCAGTTTGGTTTTCTGATGGCAATTTAAAGGACACAGTTGCGCAAAATCTTACACTTTTGTATGCTAAAGCTTTTTGACACCTAACTTTGCCATTACCAACATTTATGGGGGAGAAAAGAAAACCTGGGAATGCTTATTCCGTGTAGGTGTACATATTTCTATTGCAAATATTGTGCAAGTACACTTCTGGGGTGAACATCCTTTAACTTTTTGCAAGTTATTCTGAGAGATCATTGTATTTCAATAAAATTATAAGAACACAAACTTCTTCTGATTTCAGTAATTAAGTGAAAAAAAAGACTATTCCTTCCATGTTCAAATTTATTATTCCATGTTCAAATTTATTACTCCACGTTCAAATTTAACTCAAATACAAATGAGATAATGAGAACTGCTTAAAGCTTTATTGGTTTTTTTTAATCTCTTAGCAGTGCTATCCTACAGGTCTGATAACATCATGACGTGGCTCATCAAGTATTCCCTTAAACACAGATTTGCCTCCAAGTGTAAACACAGGTGATTAATAATCTTTTGCACTGTGTGGAGATACACAGATAGCATTACAATATGGATGTGAAGCAAGAGGATGAAGATATCTGAGAAACAGAGAAATATAGGTAGGTATCAGGGAGAAGAAAGGCCTTTAAAAACCTTACAAATATCTTCTTACATCTAATTTTCAGAATAGGCAATTTTAGCACAGCCATACCTGTGTGGAAAAATGGAAAGAGTTTTCTGCATCTTAAAGGCTCAAGTGTTTTTGCTATCACTGATAGTTATCTTGGGTAATTTAGCATATGCTCCAGATCTCAAAGGTACTCTTTGACATAAATTCAGTCTGAAATAGATGACTAGTGCTTGATCTCTTGTATGCATCAAAAAACGCAGATATGCAAAGTACATTGTGTTATGCAATGATATACATAATTATTTGCCCTCCTAATAGATTCATTAATTGGGTCTTCTGAGCACTATACTTAAACATTATCATTTTGCTATGTTTCACAATTTACCTTGCAGTAAATTAATGGCCTTCAAATCTAAAATGCAGTGACAGTTGCTCAAACAAGGGCAGCTGGACCAGTGTATTTTTAACTCCCACAAGGAATCCCATCTAAGTGAAATAAAACATGAACATAGGCAGATTGATTCAGATGCTTCTTAATTGTTGATTTTAATTTGAGTTTTTAATATTCTATCTTAACCTTGCCTCCCCAATATGTTTGTATTAGGATCTGGTTCCTGGTTATGCCTGCCATATGTTCTTGTTTTTCACAGGATCTCAACCTTTATTGAAATAAATTTATTGAAAATAAATGTGACATGGAATTTAAGTACCTTTGGGCAGTGTTTTAGAAGTACTTAGAGACCAAGCTGCTGATCAAGTGCTTGGTGCTGCACGTTGAACACAGAGGTGCCAAAATCGGGGTGCATTTGGTGTCAGTGCTTAGGATCACGTGACTGATGGTTAAAAGGGAAGTGTTGGTTAAGACTGGCAGTGTAAAAGTGTATGTGGCTCAGCTCCAGATAAGCCAGTACCTTAAACTACTACTGCACTGTCATTGCCCGCCATTCATGGGGTCCAGCTGAAAAACAAGACAGTGATGTGTTTGAGTTACTGAAGCAATATTTGCTCACATTCATGTTACCAGACATTGACATGGCATTCAGATTTAACATGGCATTTTAAGCTTTGCAAGAACTTTAACTAATGGAACATGTTTGAGTATTCTAAATTTTTTTTTAATAATAGTGTGATGCAAAATCAATTGCAAAAATAACTGACAAAGCCCAATACTCCTTCAGCTACTCCATTGCTCCTTATTAACTGTAAGCCTACCAGCTCTACATGGAAAGAACTAAGCTAGGAAACATTCTGTATCTTCTAGCTACAGTAAAAAAACCCCAAAACTATGTAATAAAATTATCACACTAGAGTTTAAGAGGACAGCAGGTCTGCAGCATTACAAAGTTTTGTTCACTTCTGAAGGAGTGAGAGAAATTTACTAATTTTGGAATGGTACAGGTCAAATCAGTCTGATTTCAGCCCAGTGAGTCTCTGCCCTCTGTCCTTCCTCCTGTTTCTATGCAAGCTGCTATCAGCAAGTTGCTGCTGCTGAATTTTCCTCTGCAGGCTATGTGTGTTGCACAGCTGCTTTCCTTAACATCTTCTGTAACTGAACACAAAGGTTAGAAACTGTAGGGAGAAGTTACTGAAATCATTAAATTTAGCATTAACCCCTCTTTATGTATCTGTCAATATTTCAGGTAATTGTAATAACTGCAAGAGCTACTATGAATAGCATGGAAACCCTAGACGTCAAAGAGACAGAGAACACTTGCAATTAACCTGCAGCATCATTAACCTGCACTGAGTTTAGTCAGAAAATTCCTAAGCGAGGTGTTACATTTCCACCCTGTTTTATTCTGCTGCTGTCCTTCATTCTATATGCCAGAGGAGCATCTGACTGTTGGAGATTAATTAGTAATTAAGAGTTGCTTCAGAAACATCACAAATTCAGAGAAGAAAGCAACCTAATCATGTTAGAAAATAGAAATCTAAATTCCAGTCTGCTGGGATTTTCTTTTGAGCCGGAAATTTAAATAACTTTCTTTTGACCATACTACATTGACCCCACTAACTAGATGTAATAAACAAATGGGAGATATTCAAGCTGACATTTGAGCAGTGTCAAAGCCTCCTAAGCTTGTTCTGAGTAGATTAGTAGATAAGTGCTAGCCTTCCTATTCTGGGATATGTTCCAAGGCAAGCATGAGGACTGATGATTTCATTTAACTCCAAAGTAGTCAACACTGTATACTTAAACAATGCAAATAATTTGCTTAATTCTTATGACATGCTACCAGTTGACAGCAACGGTGTTGTGATAAAAATACTTCTCTGCTTGGCACTGTATCTGAGGGCAAAAATAAATTGAGAGCCAGCTCCCTGTATTCCAGCAGTATTGACAAATCTGCAAGAGTTTTGATTTGCTGTTGGGAGAAGCTTGCCAGCTATTGCTACTCATTCAGCTTTGCTGTATCTGTCAATGATAACAAGTCCACAGAGCTGCTTTCAAAATGGCCCTTAAACATTTCCCAAATGCATCCTCATCCAGTGGAATACCTGCCTAAGTCTCTAGTATGTTCAGTGATTATGACTTGAATCCAATTCCAGCACCTGATGTTGCAGAGGAGAATCCCTCTAATATGCTTACCTTGCAGGACATCAGTCTAGGGAAATCTTCAAAACCGAGCCTATAAAACAGAAAAACACTAGGTCTTGGCTCTTAGGACTGTAAACTTCTAAATAATGATTGCTCTGTCACTCAATTCTGTGAGACTGTGAAAGAAATAAAGGCAAGCTTTATCTTCAGCACTGAAACAACATTCCTAAGCCTATTATATAGGCAATACTGGAAAAGTTTTCAGGTTTATCCTCACCTATAGTAAAGCCAGATCCACAAAAAGGCTTAATTACTTTAAGTGGAGGTTAGTCAAAAAAGTTCAAAATGGTAATTAATTAAATCAGGAGTACCTCATTAGATCCTTAAAGCTTCAGGAGGCACCCAAGCTTTTCCCAAAGAGGTTTCACACTGGAATTATTACAAGCTTTGCAGGCTTTGCACCTCCTTCTTTACCTTCCATTCCTTAGAAATGACAGTTGCCTGTCACTTTTGTGTGGTTACAGACATTCAGCAGTGCACTGGGAGGACTGAGTTTGCATATGTAGCATACAGCAGCCAGAATCATTTGCATTTGAAAGAAAGAAGGAAAATTTCTGTAGCAAATAATTTCTTCCAGCTGTGCTTTAACAGCAGAGAATAAGCTGCTTGTCTGTAGCCAAAGACACAAGTACACCATAGGTTTCATGCTGTGAATCCAATTTAGATTCTTTTCAGAGGAAAGAACGTCAGCTTGGGATAAATCAGGATTTCCAATGTGCTATTTCTTTGTCTCTTCCTCCTGGCTGGTTTAGACATATCTCCTGCTCTGTGAGCGGATTGTGAGTCCCAATCCCACCTGTCTGACGTTGGCCTTGTACAGAGAGCACAAGTGAGCAACAGAAATCTGAAGTTAGTGCTGGAAATTGACCATTTTAAAAACACATACTGATATACTGATCTTAGCTGAAGTCTTTGTGGACCAAAGCATAAGGTCTATTTATGTCCCCTTGACAGCATTTAAGAGATTCTGTTTACAAAGATTCAGGAACTCAGCATTTCTGAGTGCTAGCTAATAATTGCATTTGAATGCAGATATTAAAATGCTTTTTTATGGTATATAAAAAATTTATAGAATATAAGAAATTTATATGAAATTATTTTTTATTATTGGTTACCTACTTAAAAATTGTTACCTAGCTGGCAAGTCACATTTTGTAGTTCCAGAGTGGCATTTGTTTTCAGGCCTGCACTGCAGTAAGGTAAATGTGACTTTGAGGCCCACAGTTCCATCACCACATGAACACAAAGCGCACATACCTTGTGCTGCAAAGCACTGTCACCTCCTTAAATGCCTAGCATGACTTACTTCAGCAAAGTCTGATTTCTACATTTTCATTGAAAATGTCAGTAAAATTTGGTGCCATATTAGTTTCAGCCTTCTGATACCATATCCCCTATGAAATCAGGAATTTGGCTCACCTCATATTGGGTGCCTACCATGCAGTTGGAGAGCTGGAGCCTGATGTGCCATTAGAGCTCATGGTGATCTGTTCAATGCTGTCCCTTGGTGGAGCCTGGGGAGCAATTAGTTTGATCCTAAAGCTGACACTTCCATTTGGCCACCTGAAAAGCTCTCCAGACTCCGCTGTCTGTATTGGCTCTGTCTCCGTTAGCTGTAATGACAGCTTACCCACGGCTCCTAACTAGACATTTACTTGCTGGACGCCCCAGATTAGGGCGAGCCTCGAGGGTCAGAGTTTTCCAAAGTGTAAGGAGTCAGGCTTCCGCAAGGCACCTACAAATTTAAAATTTATATCGTGTTGAATCACGAAATCACAGAATAGCTAGGGCTGGAAGCGGCTTCTGGAGATCGTTTAGCCCAACGCCCCAGCCGAGGCAAGGTCACCCGGAGCAGGTGACACAGGAACGTGTCCAGGTGGGTTTTGAAAGTCTCCAGAGAAGGACACACCACGCCCTCCCTGGGCAGCCTGTCTCAGTGCTCTGACACCCCCAGTGGAAAGAAGTTCTTTCCACTTGAGAAGACAGGAGTAATTACAGATACA
>VXBB01016138.1:1442184-1475529 GCA_013399915.1 Illadopsis cleaveri | reverse complement strand
AAAGGAAAACCATTTCTCTCAAGTCTAAATTCTTACGTCCATGTGCTAAAGATAAAATGAATTTCAATTGCTAGTGGAAAAAATCAGCAATTGTATGACTTTTGCAAGAGCTCATTTTTTAAACGGAAATTGAGTCCTATTTTGTGGGAAATTAGTTTTGCAGACTTTCTTAAAAAAAAATCTAAAACTTTTGTTCAGCAGCTGCTCTGCTTTTCACTGCAGTTTCAGACTGAGCTGGAACCTGCAGCAGTCTTTCGACGGTAAGATTTCCCCTCTTTTCTGACATCTAACTCTTTTTAACAACTGTCTTTAGATTTAACTGTAACAACGCGGTCTTTACAAAGAGAGCGGCGTCCAAAGCAGAAGTTCCTGCCTCTGTGCACCGTTCAAAACTTGATATTTCTTCAGAATAAAGGAAATATACAGTTACAACACTGATGAAATATTTTGTGCTTTTCATTGTGTTTATCGTTTCAATATGTGTTCTAATATTAGACGAGAGGAATACAAAGAAATCTCGATGGCGGAACCCCTCTTGAGTTCGGGAACACGCCGGGCTGCCAGCACAGGGGTGCTGCCGTCCCTCACAAACACGCGCTGCCATGAAGCGGGACAGCGACAGGCGCGGAGCGTCGCGCCCGCCGCGGCCCCGGCGGCAGCGGCCCGAGGGCTGCGGGGGCGGACGGCCCCAGGTGAGAGTGGGGGAGCGGCGGGGCACCCCCGAGCACCGCTCCGCTCCTCTCCTCTCCACACCGCTGCCCTCCGCCGCTCTCCAACCTGATGCTGTCCGCCCGCCCGGCCCGGCCACGGGGGCGAGTCGCAGCCGGGGGGGCCGGAGGGGCAGGAGTGCCAGCATCCCTCCTTCCAGGGCCGCCGCCGCTGGAGCCCTCACACAGCCACAGCTGGGAAGGGGTCGGGGAAGTCCCGAAGCCAAGACGGTGTAAAAATGCCTTTTCTTAATTCTAGAGGATGGCCATGAAGGATTTCTCGCACATGACCAAAACAAAACAAACAAAAAAACACCATAAGTGAAGCAACACAATGAAGCTATGGAGAAAGGGAGAGGGTGTGCAAGGGAGCAGGAGAAAGATAAGGTTTCCAAGAGAAATAAGAGACAAGCCAAAGAGGACTTTTAAGGGAGAGGTAGGAGAGGTTCCTAAAGGTGAAGAAGAAGAAAAAGAAGAATGCAGTACCAAAGCTATAATGGCACAGCTCCGTGTTTCTCAATAGCTTCATATCCAAATCTGACTATTCAGGAATGTGCTTCCCTGGGCTTCTGAGTTCCCAAATAACTTCACAAGTCCTACGTCAAGTGTTCTTACTACTTCTTTAAAAATCAGTTTTAAGCATGTGTAAACTGGAAATGCAATTCACTACAGAGCTTTATGCTTTCATTTTAAACTATATAAGGAGAATGCAAATATAGGCAACTAATGTTAAGGCAAATAAACTGCTTCAAACACTTTCTGAAATGATTCAGAAAGTTTCTGTGCAGTTACCAAATATCTATGGCTATATGATAGCATCCTTTATAAAAAATGTATAACTTTTTAGTTACAGCTTCAGCGCAAATCTTCTCAGTAAAAACAGAATAATTACTGGAAAAAATTATAAGCAGTTGCCACCTCTCAGTATTAATGATTGAATTCTTGTTCTCATTGTACCTTTTCAGAATGTGTGTTTAACCTACATGTGGTACAAAAGCATAACTTAAATCAATGCCAGCAAGTATGCCCAAAGCTTATAAACATCAAGTGAAAAAAATAGAATGTTTTAAATATGTGAAAACAGTAAACTGTTTAACTCATAAAAACATCTGGAGCCAAAACAGTTTGGAACATCCTTTATATTTTCATGTATGGGCTACTATTTGCATTCACTTTGTGTTTCTTGGTTTTGCTGGTAGGTCGCTTTTGGTTTTTTGCCTTACCATTTATGGGGAAGGAGATAATGTAAAATTGACCTGAATGAACCAATGTACAATTCCTCCTCTCCAGGACTTTTGTATTCTTTCTGATTTTTTATGTTGGAGACTGAAAGAACCACCTTCCTGAATATTTATCAGAATGTAAGTAGGATTCTTGTCAGTTCTTTCTAGTCTGTGGTTTGCATACTTGCAATATGCGTATTACAGTAAAATCAGATAAAAGTCATACTTGGGGACCACCATTTGAGTGCTATAAATTGTCATAACTTTGCTGAAGTCAGCGAAAAGATGGCAATTTACACCATTTAAGAATATTTTCCTGACTGTCAAAGGGAAAGCTTACAAATATGAATTCAGTTTCTTCTAGCCAAAGTTTTTATTGTACTCAAGAGCCTACCAAAGCAAGAGGACAAAGTTTTATTCTACTATAATTATGATCAGCTCGTATTTTTCCATGGCAATTTGGTCAATGCAGGCATCATTTAACCTTAGAGTCAATCCAGATTCACAACAGATGTATATTTATTTTCAGCCTTTTCTTTTTTCCCTAATTTTTGCCAGTTTAACTCCCACTGAAGCAATATAATTCGTTTCTCTTGGTACCTGTGCTGCAATATAAACCCACAGATACAGGCAGTAATAAAGCCTGGGGATTATGCATCATTTCAGAGATACTGGAATGCCTTAACTGAAAATCCTAGTGCAGAAAATGAATAACTGTTCACTGACTAGTCAAAAATACTGAATCCCTGACTAGTTTCAATTGACAATAATCATATTTACTATTCTAAACATATGATATACCAGTATCTTTATAGTATTTTGTCATAAAAACATTTTTTTCTGAGAAATTGCACTGCCACAGTGTGTACCACATAATTTTAACATTGCATTTCTGTGGTGTACTTCTATTTCACTCTCTATAGCACTTACATGTGCCATGGTTTAACACTTATCAGACACAATTTTTGCTTTAAATACAACTTCTTGATCTGTAAAAACTTTTAAGCCTGAATTCATATTTTCAGCTACTTCTCTCACATACATATGGCTTCTGTTCTTATTTTCATGATCTCCAAGCATTACAAATTTTAAAGTTATGCCAGCAATTTAGTATATTACAGAAAAGTTGTGCTGAGCCATGAGGCCCTCACTGAAAATGATTTACAAGTTTGCATTACATCATTAGAAGTTGTTTGAATTGCCAGCCCGCTGCAACTGGTAAAATATCTTATGTTTCCTATTTAATTTAAATAAACTGATGAAATATTAAAATTCTGAATGCACTTGAGGCTTCACACCTGAACTATGATGTTTCAGGAATGCTTTTAGAATTTGGGAAACTATGCATTTCATATACTATGGGAAACTTGCATTTCACATTAGATACTCAAAAGTCCCAGAAGTCATATTCAAAACTTTGGGGTGTGTGTTTTCTCAAATAGATAATTTATTTGCAAATTGAACCCTCTTTCATAATACTATTTGTCTCCCAATCTGCATGTTGCATTGCAATTTAACATTTTTTTAATTCTTTCTAGTATTATCTCCACTTGAGAATACTTGAACTAGAAAACAGCTATGACTAGCTTTGTAGGGCTTTAAGAATACATATCTTTCATTTGTATTTAGAAATATACTCAAAATGCATATGCAGGCAAGTCAATAATGCCTGAAAAATATGTTTTCCATTTTGTTGTCTCCAGGTCTTGACAATTACACACTACACTCAGTCCATTTTCCTCATAAAATTACTAATCACAGACGGAAAAAAAGGCTTGTATTTTACACTTTAATCATTTTATTGTTTGATACGATTCACATTGTGGATTTTGATCTGTACATGTATTTAAAAGACATTTCACTGGAGTCTCCATTGAAAATGCAGATACTGTTGTGCAAGGAAGAAAGGTGACGGGCATTTTTATCACTTTGTATTTTTAACAATGCCTGCTTCTAACTGTGCTGCAAAATTAATATTGTGCTGATTATACTTCAAGTCTGAGTCGCCCAGACTAAAAATACAGATGATTTAAAACTTTGTGTATCAGAAGATTTAGGCTATGACTTACATCCAATAACCAGGTAAATACGCAGTATGCTTACAGTAAAAGACCGAAATAGAGACAAAAATATACCACTGTGTGAAATACTTATTGTCTCCTGGCTGACATTTCTACACCCTTGCAGGACCAGCAGCAGGGGGCATATTTCTTAATTCTGCCTCCATCACTGGGAGAGTGATAAGTCACTAATTTTTGTCATGTCTTTTACACTTTAATGAGTATAATACTACTATAGTGTATGTTTGTAGTAGTTCCTAATTTTCTTTGCTCTGGAGGGAGAAAAAGACACTTAGGCATGTATCTATGCAGCAAGAATAAATAATTAGAAAATCTCTAGGTTTTAATAGCTGCTAGGATTATGTTATTTACTTTGCAGGTGTGTTTGCTGTGATTTATAATGTGATGAGCTCTAGCCTTGGAGCAGAAACCCCTCACTAGCTAGTATTCAGAACAGAAAGATATTCACTGCCCTGCAGAGCTCAGGGTCTATTCATTTTGCCAGTTTCACATGGGAGTAATCCTGTTTTTTTAAAGAGTCCTATTTGTCTTCATGGTGATTTGCTTGACTAGAAACATTTTCTGGATTGCAGCCTTAATTAATAATAGATGTAGGAAACAAAGACCTAAAAATTGGTAATGCATAGCAGCATCATGCACCCCAAAATCTAGTATCAGATAATGCTAACAAAAGATACTTGTTAGGAGAAATTAAATACAAAATAGCATTTGTTTGGAATTATTATTTTACACTAAACTGAGGGCATTTTTAGATGCAGATATTCTGTCTTGTGAAAGAATGAGAAAAATTTTTTAAAAAAATTTAAAAAGCAGGCTAGACTTCTATAAAAATATATATGCCAAGAAGTGTTTAACTTGCAGATAAAGTCTCAAAGATTCAGGAAACTATTTTAAGGCATCAGTGACACTGAAAAAACATCAGTAAGTTCTTAAATGTCATGAAGAAGCATGCAGGTGACATAACTTGAGAATGACACCTTTCAAAGCCGTGTTTGCATAAACTAATTTTTAATTTTATTTCCCCAAAACAGAATGCAGCTCTACTGATGAGCTGTGAATATATGATACTACTTGTTGAAATAAACCTTTCCAAGATATTTGTACTTGTCATGCTTTATTAAGCATCCTGCTTGCATGTCCTCTGATACAATGTGATAGATCTCAGGTTGGTCCAATAAAGTATTCCAGTAAGGGACTATCTGAGGCACTTTCACACAACTGAGTTTACATATTGGACTCTGGTGCTTTGAATGTCTTTAAGTAGCCACCTTCATCTCTTCTTTAAGGCAATTTCATATATTTCATTTACGTTAGATGCCCATAATAAAAGTGTGAATTCTATTTATTAGTATGCTTCTTTTTTTCAAATGAAAAATGTCTAGCACTGTGGGCTTAGTGAAGGTCAGCTGTAAAAAGAGGTGTATTATTTGGCATACTTTTCAGCTGACTGAGACACATGCAATGTACAGCACGTGGGGACAGTCTGGATTTGTGTAATTCCCTCATAGGTAATTTGTCCATGAACTTTAAGCATTTGTACATTTGAGCTGTAGAATGTATCACTTAGGGATTTAGATTTTATTTAATAATCCAAGTGTATTTCAATACAAGATGGTAAACTAAAAATATTTTCCGTTTAACTGTTTCAAAAAAGCCATGTGCAAAAGAACACAACAAAATGAAATTAACTCATAACATATGCAACTCTTACTTGTGCAAGAGTGGTATATACCCCTAAATCCAGACTGCAGCATCTGGAGGCATAGCATGTCACTAATGGAAGAGAAAGGCACGAGACATGTCAGCTTCTTGGCTGTGCTACGCTAAAAATCGTGCTTTTCCTTCTCGATACCCAATGCAACTCCAATTAAAAACTAATAAAACTTACACTGTCCAGGTAAACTGCTTTTGAAGCATTTTGCTTTTTTTTGTCTCACTAATTGTGGGCAATAGGTTTAAGCTGAGATAGATATTTATTATATGAAAGAGGAAGCCTCTTACATAAACCTCTTTTCCTTGAAACATTGAAATTTGAATCAAAACTAATATCCCAGGGTATGAATCATGAGTTCTTAGTGCATCCAAATCTACACATTCCCATTTGTAGAAAAAAGTTTTGCTGTTACTAAGATGACTTGAAGTGCCTCTTTATTATTACTGCATTTTACCCCTAGTAGTATTAGAGATAATATATTCCTCATATATGCTTACTATTGTGATCAGCTTGGTAGAGACTCTGAAAACATTTTAAATAAACAATTCACCCTTTAACTGTTTCACAACAAGAACTGTCTTCATACTTGACTTTGAGGAAATGCTGACTCTTTTCTTTTCCCCAATGACCTCACAGGCTCAACTTCATTGTTAGACTGTAATAGCAATTTTTAAAAGTGCAGGGAAACTTAGATACTATTCCTTGTGATTACAAAAAAAAAGTATTCAAACAACCAACACTACTGAAAATTGTGTTTTGAAACAAGCCTTGTAGAGAAAATATTTTACTAACGCATTTTAAATTTTTTATTGCGCTGAAATTTTTTATTGCACTAAAAACTGTTACAGAAGTTGAGATGTCTAATTTTAAATGTTCTTTCCTTCTTATTTTTATCAGCTAATTTCTGTTATATTCATAGCAAGCAAGGGGGAAGGTATGTCTGTCTATTGTAGTTTCTGTTGTTTGCAGAAAATACAAGTAGAAACTGCAAAACTGTGTTGTTACGAAGGTACTAAACTTGAAAATCCCATCATGAACAGCACGCTGGATGTTTAAATACACATATGTGTATGCTGAAAGAGGGTGTTCAGCTGTGCAAAAGTACAAGCTTACCTCCAGGCTCAAATTCCTACTGTATGATTAGAACAAATTAGGTTAGTGCCCACTGTCTTTTAATAACAGGGAGAATTCTTAGATGAATTATGTTGAAATAGAAGACTCACATTAAATCAGATGAAGGAGCAGAAAAAAGTCTTTCCATAGACTACCAGAGAAAGTTCTGACTTTGCTTCCTAGCAGAAAAAATGTTTGAGAATGTATCTAATCTAACACACCCTATAAAACTGTACAGTAGTCCCTAGTACAACAGTGAGCTACATGGAAGACAGAGTCACATCCCAGAGCAAAATTCCAAGATTCCTGTGGTCCAAAACTGCCTGTTTAATTTCTAAATTATGTAGCTATGTATCCACTTTGGTAAGTTGATAGATAGACTTCTCTTACACATGTACACTAATTTCATTACTTATGACCCCCTGCAGCTGTGGTAATGAAGCTTTTTTAAAAACATATCTTTACTTGATGATGAGAATATTTGGATCTAAAAATAAGGTATATATTTAATTCTAATATGGAAGGCATGGCGTGTATCCAGAGGTCCTGGCAATAAGTTTATACTGTACAATTTGTAGTCAATCAGACTTTCCCAAATGAAGTTCCATAAATATGAACATACATTGGTCGTTTGTTTTCTTTTCTGCTTTTATTTTTTTAAGTTTCCTTTATTGGTATCATAATAGTATGACCCAAATATAAGGAAAAAACCATATCGTGTTAAACACAGGAATACGCTTTCACAGTCGTTTATTGTGCATAGCTAGTAAACATTTCCTGGCAAACAATTTAGAGAGTCCATAAATTCCACCCTAACGCTACTTCCGTAGCTAGATGCAGTGCACCATACACCAGGGTATTAGCTCAGTCTCTCTCATCCGGAATGGGTGGATTGGAATTGAAAAATCCCCACCCCCCCATTATAGCACCATATGTCTCGAAAGTCTATCCTCTCTGAGGGCAAACGGCTCCTCTCAGATCCGCCTGATGGATCACGACTGAAACGCTGCTGTCCCTCGCTATTTAATCCAACAGCATTTCTGAAGTAGCTATCGGGAGAGCACGACGAGCCAAGCACCCCTTTGGCATTAGTGGCAGCTCCCCACGCAGAGAATATCAAGGATATGGAATAGCAGAGGGAAATTCTACCACACCATGCCAATTTGTATGGAAAATTTGATCCTCAGGCTAGAGGCAGGGAAAAGAAGAAAGCCTCTCATTTCAGCAAATTGAGCAGTGCTTATGACTCCCAGGTTCTTTATGTAGCTAGTTAACCAGTGTTAGTAGACCAGTTTTGCAGCATCTTCAGAGGAACTGACTCTATAAGAATTTCAAACAATTTTCTCTAGATGTCTTATTGAAGTGTTTATAGATTGAGGGATTACTAGGGGAACAGTTTATCCATAAAGACTTTTTGTGGATTAGATGTCTGCTCAATATTTTTCAGATCTCTTTCTGTGTGCATATCAATTTATAGCAGGAAAAAAGCCCCTTTAAATAGCACTCAAACATTTGAAAGGATTTGTGTGAGGTGATCATATTAAGATGAAGTTCGTATCATTATTTGAGAAGACTAAGCAGACGTATTTCCACCAGTGTATGTACTTTTTACAGGTGTACATTAATATCATTCATGTTACAGGTATTATTTCCAGACGATTTTGGATTGAAAACAAAGACGTAGCAAAAATCTGGACTCCTTCCAAGTTTCCAAAATCATCTCAAAAGCTCAAGGGAATTCAGTCACTCTGTCGAAGTTCTGCTTTGTGATTTTTAATGTTACGGGATATAGTGTTAAAATCTCTCCCTTGTACACATTGAATCAGAATTTGAGGAAGGATAGTATGATAACAAAAAGCAGAAAGGTTTTATTTCACTAGGCATGCAAGTCTCTTTGGTTTTTGGCTCCCTGGTTTTAAAATCCTCTTTCATTTATTCCAATTGAATGGAACCACTATTAAACAAATAGCCCTCTTCTTGGTCAACAGCTTCATCATATATCTTTGATAATCCATGCGAACTCCTTTAGGGTATTATTTTGTGAACAAACAAAAATTTTGGAATAAAAAGTATGATGGGTTTTTGGAGCTTTAGAAACTAATTGAAATTACCAGGACTTCAAGGCTCTAGAATTTTAGACTTTTTCATGTATTCTTTGCCCAGTGCTCAACAGTAGACATTGCACAATCATCCTTCACTGTCTGGCTACTCATCTTTACAACCTCCCTGTACTTCCTCATTTTAGCTCTGAGGCACCGAGTTCAGTCTTGAGTCCTTCAGGGGTACGCTGAAGAGAAGCAGTTTGTGGTCTGCAATTTGCTCAACTTATTGTCTGATGATAAAGCCCCTAATTCTTTTCCTGGACCAGGACCTCTGCCAGCTTCCTTTCATTGTGCATATGGGCAAACAGAGCTAGAGAAAGATAACGCTGAGCTTGTTCAGCAGAACTCCAGCAATCATTTTCTCTTTTATGTTTTCAGTGAATCTTATTGCTGAAAAAGCTGCCAGAAAAAGCCAAGTCTGATCACAAAGAGCCTGAGCAGAGAAAGTCCAGTTTCCCTCAAGGACTATTCTGTACTGGTGGCAAGGTGTATTAGCCCCCAGGCCCAGTCAGGCCTGGCCTCCCCCAAATGAGTGTGAACGTACCCTAACAACCCTTTTGGTGTGAATTCTTGTCTGATTGGTACAATACGCTGTTTTCTCATATTTAACATTACACTCATGCATGGTTGTATGGATTTTTTCTTGACTCTCCTCATGGTAAAGAATACCAATAACAAATTAAATTCATGTGTTTTATGTACATTAAATGGTAGGAAATAAATCTGTGTAGAAAATGTAGCTCGTTCCTCTGTTTGCAGAGACTCTCTGGATTTATTGCATTGAAGCCAAATCTATTGTTAATCCATTTAATACTGATTTTATTCTTCAAATATTTTGGTGTTTCCTTTCCAAACTGACATATTGTGACTGAAAAAGTCAGTATTGTACATTCATAAGGTACTGGCAAAAAAATGGCTGAGAACAGCCATTAGCCAACAGCCATATATTGTTTTCCTGCTGATAAAATACGTAAACCCTCACCAAATAAGTTTAGATGGTGACTGGTTGAATTATCAGTAATATTTTAATAGGATTTCTGTGGAGATCCTCGCCCTTTTGTGTCAGGTGCTGTGCACTGAACAGGAGAGCTTTCCATCTAAAGAGGCAAGATAAAAGGCCAAAGAAATTAAATCAGGTATTTATAAGGCAGCTATACTTAAAATTAGAAATGTCTACTTTAGACATTCACTTCAGGTCTGTTGTTAAGAATAGTGTGCTTGCGACACAAATAGAAATGCAGTTGCTATTTTTAAAAATATTTCTGCAGAATCACATAAAAAGAATTAGGAGATGCATTCCCTGCAAGCATTCTTATTTAACACCATTTTTAATAGGTTTCACTCGCTTTAAGAATGGGATTAAATCAGGGTGAGGTAATTGGGTGTTATAGTCCAGTTAACGAACTTTAGCATGAGGCTAGTGGCAAGTTAAATCATTTTAATATGGAACAGCGTTTTATGAAGAAAACTACTGGAAGTCTAACAGTTTGAGCACTACTGACTTCAAAGTGCCTGGAACCTCAGACCCGATTTCCAGAATTTTATAATTTGTTATAATTGTAGCTGCATTTTCAGTATGTTTTGTATTTCTCCTAGAAGCATTGAAGTGAGCAATCTGCATATGTTACTGTAAATAAACCGAGGCTGTGAGAGAACACTGTGACTCCAAGTTAACACTTTACTCCTAACAAGAAAACCCAAATGGCTTCTGTGCGTTAAATCTTTCACACGTCTCAGTAACTGTGTCAAAATTTTTAAAACCACGCTTTATTTTGAAGCAATGATCCAAATTGTAGTTGGATCAGGCTGACATTTTATATCGCACTTTATATGCCTCATTTTAAAGATTCTCATTGCTGTCAAAATTAAATAAAAATTTTAAAATCTGTGTTTCTTTCATACTGGTCATGAAACATCTTAAGAAGGAAAAATGCTTATGAGGTATGGAATCATATTAACAAAAACTGGAAACCTCAGAGTATCCTTAACAAAATACTAGCTACATTAAACAAATCAAAAATGACAATTTCTCTAACTGCCTCCAGAGGAATTCTCTACAAGACCTCAGTCCAGTGACAGAGGAAATAGAGAAAAAAAATTAATTTCTTATGTGCACATAGCTAAAACTTGATCATATTTGTTATGAGAAAATTACTTAAAATTTAATATTCATAATAGTTAAGGTGAGACAATCAGCTTTTACAAATTTGACAGTAAATATGAAACAGTTATTTGAAGAAAGTATTAAAGGAAATACTTGACTGACAACTTCAGTCTGCTGAACCCATCGTAAAGGATATGTCATAAAGAGTCACAATGAAGGAAAAACCTTCTATTCCATTGTTGAAAATAATAAAATGACATTGTATTTGAACGCAGCTACTAAAAAATGCCCGCCAAAACAAAAGGGAGGTGCAGGGGAAATGTAGCAATTGACATAAATTAGAAGCTGAGAATTATAAGGCATTTTTAAGTCAAATATTACAGAGAGGAAGCAGAGACAAGAACAATATGAAGACAGTTTGAAATTTTATTCTGAACAAAAACCCTAAAAAATGTTTTGCTCCATTACTAAGAGAAAATTACTAGGACTTTTTGTAAGAACAACAACAAAAAAAATTCTCAAATACTTTTCTTCTGTATTTTGGGGAAAAGTCAAATGATGTATTCATATCAGATGAGTATGATGAAGCTCTGTTTCAGTAGTTGCACAGGAGAACGTTCAATAGCAGCTAATAAAACTAGACATTTTTAAAATCAATAGGCCTGAATAATTTTCGTGGAGGTATTTTAATACATTTGGCAGAGAAGTTTGCATGGTTAGTGAGGATTTTTAGTATGTCTTGGAGAACTAAGGAGGTTCAAGAGAACCATGCAAAAATTTTTGTGAATAGTTAAAAAGAATAAATGTGATGACCTAAATGTCTGTAAGCATTTCAACCACACATTGATGTCAAGCAAAATAAGGTTTCTAGGAATATTAGTTCATTTTAATCAAAGCAGCAGGAACACAATTTTCTGGAAAATCATCTTGCCAAAGCTAACTTGATAACATTTAATAAGAGTATAAACTTGGTAGGATAAAGTTAATTTCAGTACTATTAAATACGTAGAGGAATATTGGAAATTATTTTATTTTTAATCATATTACTTTGATAACAATATTAAAATCAACATTGTACTTACTAAATAGAATCAAATCTCAAGCATGAAGCAAGTGGGGAAAAGTAATCAGTGGTGGTTATTTTAACGATGATCCACAGATGTATGATCCTATCTTTTTTATTTTTTCTGTGGTGACTCTTTTACCAGTTTTTTTCTATGGTGACTCTTACCAGTTATAGATTAAAAAAAATATTTAGAAAGTTTGTACTTGAAATTATTGGAAGATTAGTAAGTAAAGAATGAGACAAGTCACTGTGAACTCAGATTGCTCAGGAAACTGGCCACATTTAAATAAATTGTAAATTTTTATCCAGAGAAATACAAGACACTGCACTAGTAACAAAGACTGTGCCACTGCTACAAGGTAAAGACCCTGCCCACAGACTGAAGGCAGCCTGAAAAAGCCTGGAAAGCAGATAATCAGTGCCAAGAGCTGTGATCACAAGAGGGTAGACACGAATCCGAAACAACCGAAGAGCACATCACCAGAGAAACGTACAATATGGTTGTGTTACCTCTGTCCTTGGCACAGATGCAACCTGTTCTGGAAACACTGTGTCCACAATTCAAGAGAGGTTGTTGAAAAATTGGAAAAGGTTCAGAGGAAAGCAACAAGAATGATGAAAGGAGTGGAAAACATTCCTTGTAGTGAAAGACACAAGGAGCTCAATCTATTTAGGTTATCAGAGAGATGTTTAAAAGGCTACTTGCTCACAGCTTATAAGTAACTCTGTGAGAAACAGAGATTTGATAACACTAGAGTTTTCAGTCTGGTGACAAGGGTGTAACAGAAGCCAGTGGTAAGAAGATGCAGTTGGAGACACACCCTGGAAGGCTTAAATGAAGATGTATGATTTTTTTTCTGTTAAAATCACACAAGCACACACAAAAAAGAGTAATTCAGAAAAGGTCTGGTGCCCCTCTCACGGGGGGGGGGCAGACTGAGTAGATGACCATAATAGCCTTTTAGTTTTATAGGTCATGAATCTACAGCTTCAATTGCAGACTTCTCTGCTTCGTATTTTCTTACGCCATCACTGGGCAGATCCAACCAGTGCAAACTTAATCGGAACCAGGTGGAGCCTGCTTTTTGCAGCACAAGGGAGCTTCCCCCTGAAGCTACCTTGGATAAGACCAGGATTTGACTGGACCAAAGGAATCAATACAGTATGAAGAGCGTGTGTCTATCATATTGGCCCTTATCCTTTCTAGTTATTGCAAAAAAAAATTGCTATTTGAGTGAGGGACACAGTCTTGGGAGGTGATTTATGGTAAGTTTTATGACAAGTGATTTTAACACATATGCACACCTTATCGGCTCCAAAGAAATAAACAGAAATAGAAGATTACACACGGTGCACTGCTTTAACAAGGCAGAGTATGGCAAAGAGAGCAAATTCATTTTGCCTGGTATTTGTTCTTTTGAGAGCAATGCAGGTCCGAAAACTTTCCTTTGACCGCAGAAGTTTCTGAATTAACTTTGTTGTTAGGAGAGACTGCAGGAGGAGGTGGAGCAACAAAGGAAAGAGAAATGCTAGCGGAAAAAACACACATAAACAACATACCATATGTAGGACGCTCACCATATGCCAGGCTCACTTTTTTCCTCTCTTTTTAATGTGGTCTAATAATTCCAGTCATCTAAAGGGTTATTCACACTGTCTACTTCAGGCATCTGATTTAGGTCCTTTGAATTGCAGCAGTTTCCCCCTCGCCTACAGCCCCCCGGCACCTCTGTCTCCCTGCCAGCTACACAGGGCAGTACAAACATCTAGGTTTAGTTCTTAAAGCTCTGCCTGAGTTAGATATCTAAGTTAGCCTAAAGCTGTTGTATAAATATCACTCTTTCCTATTAAATTTTAAAAGAAAAAAAGAAAGGAAAAAATTATTGCTATGGAAAAAATTACTTGTTTAAAGTTCAGGGATATAAAAGTGCAGGGAAGTTTACAAATTCAAGGCCAGCTCCTTAGCTGGTACGACTCATATACCAGCATTCAAATAAACAGGCTGACTCCCATTTGCCCTGGCAAAAGTGCAGCCTTCAAGCTGATTTTGCAAACCTAGTCAGCCACCTGATTCTGTTGGGCAAAGAACATACGTTTTCATAAAATACAGAGAAGAAATTTTTACAATGTAAGTCGGTTAAAAAAAGCCAAAAACCCTCAAAGGAAAAAAAAAACCTAAAAAGAAAACGTTGTGTAGGAAATGGCTGCTACTGCAGTCTGCAGAAAGCACTTCTCTTACAAAAGCAGAAAAAAGTGGTGAGATACCAGCATCAGATTCAACAATTGTAAATAATATACTTTTCTGAAAAAATATCTTACTACGCTTTCTAGAGAAAATGTCATTTTATTTACAAAACCCCCAAACATTCTAAATTCTTTGCTGCCCCATATTAACTTTACTACTACTACATTTTTATCGTGTGGTACTGCAGCGAGCCGAAGTAAGCGAAGCATGTGGCTCTCAGCTCTGCACAAAGCTAGACAATTCACAACAGCAGAAAGGCAACTTTGCATAAATGTTGTTGAAAGACAGTGAAGAGAGAAGAGGAAATTCTGCATCCTTAATGCAAGTTTTTTAATGCTTATATATATCAAACTGCTCTGTATGCTCCTGGAACCTTTCTGTTAAAATGTCTCTAACTCTAGGGACGCATTCCACGAGGCAGTTATGCACCATTTAAATGTGAAAAATGCACACTTTACTTGGAAAAAGATGTGTGATGTGAAGTGTTTTTAAGAATAATTGAATGATTTTGTGATTCATTAAATGCTTTTTCCTCAGCAAGCAAATAATGGCTTTTCCACTAAGCACCCAAAAGGTGAAAAGTCAAACTGTTAGAAGGAGTAAAGCGTCCTTAGGAAGATGATCATTTACAGTGTTTTTTGTTTTATTTAATATCTCTTTTTTATTCCAAGAGGAACAGAACGAAGAATGAGGGGGGAAAGTGAATAACTACATGTAGGAAATTAAAAAGGTTGAATGATGGGGACAAAACTATAGGTGGCAGTTGTCTATTCTTCAGTTTAAAAGAAAACAGAAAAATTGTGACACCTAAAGTTTACTGAATATGGCTCCACATACATATTCCTGCTGAGACCATGGGATCAGTTCTTCTATGCGAGTGAAGAAAAGAGCTATTTTCATATACCCAGTATATCTTTAAGCCAAAGTGTAAAACTTCAGTTTCTTCCCCTTCCTAATTTTTTTTTTTTTCCTTTAAAAAATAATAAAAATCTAGGGAAACAATACACACCTTGAGTCCTGCAAAAAAGATCTCTGGCACAATCACAAGACGCCTGCTTAAGTAATACCCAAAAGGTAACTCCATGCATTCCACTGGCCAGAAATAATTCACAGCACGATGAATCCACAAGAAAGTCAATAGCATATTATAACACTCTTAGGGGAGCTATAGCTGTAAGAGCAATGTGAGGCAATGCCTTAGCATGAACTATCACTTTATATATGTGCTGTATACATGAGTATGAATTATATTACAACATTTGACACGCTGTGGCTTTTGATCTACTGTGACTCGTGACCTCTGTCCTATTGTGACCTTTATGCCTAAACCTGTAGGGAATAATTCAAACAATAGAACATACATGATAGATAACCCTTAGATAGGATAAAAGTGTATAACGATTATAAGCACTCATGGTCAGGGTAATAGCTAGTCAAAAACTGCCAAAGGTTAGGAAGATACTTCCCCTGGGAAATGATAATATGAATTTTCCTGCACCTTCCTCTGGGGCATCTGGAGCCAAGGATACTAGCTTAGATGGACCATTGGTTTGATTAGGTATGGCAGTTCTAGTATTTCTGTGAACATATGATAGCGGGGAAAAATACAACTTTTATGGTTAATAGAAAGTTCTGCATAAGACAGGAAGGAGGCTTTGACCAGTGATAAAATGCTTGTGAGCTTTTAGCTGAAAAGCCAGTTGAACTTTGTGTAGATTCTGTTTCCACCCAAATCAACTGTGATTTCTTGTTGATTTCAGTAGGAGCAAAAAAAAGAAACTGCAAAGCCCCACATACTGTCTTGTATGGGGGAGCACTCAAATGCCACAAGAAACTATATTTTATTTTTAATTAAAAAAAAAAAATCCCTGCAGATCTGGGGTCTCATGAGATTTTCCAGAAAGCAAGGGTTGCACTTATTTCCTTCTACAGGAGGGAGAATTTGAAGACAATCATTTACAACTCATGTGTATCAGCCTCTGCTCTATTTTTTAACAGCTCCTATTCGTTTAGTCTGTCCCAGCAGCCTCCAGCTGCAATCTTGGACTCCAAAGACTGCCTTCCTGATCTTCAGCTACCTGGCTCCACAGAGCAGTCCAGGGACCAGGCATTCAACTGTAATTAAATAGCTCTCCAAAAGAAAGCTGGAGAGCAAGAAATAGTGTTGGCATGCTGCAGAAAAGCAGGAAGACAAAGAATCAACTGACAGCCTATATAGCATGAGACTGGAGTCTTTGGCTAAAATGTGGAATTATACCGCATCTTGGAAAAAAAGTATGGTCAGAAAGAGCAGACATGGAATGAAGGTAACCTTAAGGCCTTGGCATACAAAGTTTTCAGCATTTCTCAACATCTGGATATAGACACATTGGTAAACTTCAACCATAAATTGTATTTTTAATATTATTGTCATAACCTTAAGACATGAATTGATTTTTATAAAACATTGAAGTTATTGCTTGCCTTTGTCAGGTGTAAATGCAAATTTATTTAACTAAATTGATTTTAAACCAAACAAACAGAAAACAGTTTTTTAGGTACATTTTGAGTATTGCTAAAACCCCATTTATTTCAGAACAGCCCTCATTAATTAGTTTAAGCAAAACAACTCACTGAAACTGTATCCAGATTCCACAGATCAGGATTTATATTCGTTTGATAGGAATCTATTTAAAAATCAGGGACATGCAAACTGGCAGAACAAGGTCCTTTCTCCCCAGTTGGGCTGAACCTCAGCCCTGAGGAAACTCTGCTCCTGCATCACTCTGTCCAAAGGGCTGAAACAGTGATCACTGCTCAGCAGGTGACATCTGCAGCTGCCACCTGCCTGGCTGCCCGCTTGACTGGCTGTAGATGGGGAGGCACTTCTGGAGCACTACAAAGAATTTACAGTGGGAAAGAACATTGTGGGACAGAAAGATAATGTCTTAAACAAGGCCTAGAGATTGGTAAACTGCCCTTTATGGCAGAAAATGCACACATGCACAAGCAATTAGTAGTATCTCCTTCACATAGCGAAATATACGACCCAATGCAACCATCTCATTTGACCGTGCTACCTACACCTGCCCTCCTATGTGGATATTCCTGATGTGCCATTCTTGATGTGCTGGGGCAGTGGTGTACAATGGTGTTTGAAAGTGTGACATTGCACATGACAAATTGGATGGATCAGTTTTGCTGTTGTCCTCTCCTGATAACCACTGCTACAGGGGCTAGATACAAAGCTTGCCAACTTTCTCTGTCTTAAACTAATTAAAACAATATTACAGAAGCTAGACAAACTCTAAATAAAATTTTATTAATTTTACCCTGAAATATTTCTCTTTCCAGAAGCAGAACTGGATATTGTTGTGCTGGTTAAGTAATACAGCAGCATTAGTGGTAAAAAGATTCGGCATCCTGAACTGAGATTCACCTGTGTAACTTAAACCATTTGTAGCCTAAAGACACAATGAAAACTTACAGTACTTCCAAGCACAGCTCGTCTGCTTTATTGCAGATGCCTGCTTTGCATAAGATTGAGCCATTGTCTAAGCTCCTGTGACTCAATCTCCAAACAGCTCTTGGTAGCTGAAGGAGGGGACAACTAAGACACCAGTTCGCTCCATTAGAGAAGTCATCAGAGCCCCCAGAAAAGAAAACATTTCTCTCATTGTTGCACTACAATAAACCAAATCTATAACTATGTGGATTGCCACTATGCCCTACTGATAATCTAGCTAAGGGACTAAAGTGTACTATTATCTATATATGTATTTAAAAAACACATGGCTTGTAAAATAATAGGCTGTCAGCAGTATATGCCAATCTATTTAGCATGAATTGAGACAGAGATGCATTATGGAGAGAAAGCTGACACCAGCGGAGTTGCTATTTCCCCTACGACACTGAGCATGAACCTTGCCTCCAGACCCTTTGTCTTCACACTTCTCTGACACTGCTCCTTTCCCTCTGTTCCTTTTGTCTCTCTGCTTGTCAAACTGTTGCTCAGACACCTGCATTTTTTTATAAATTTCCTACCCAGTGCTTTGGAACAGTGCATTTTTGATCTCACAGATGTATGAACTGAGACACTGTGTTGAGTTTACAGGGAAAAAAGTCAAATACATATTCAGAGCAAAATAAAATATTGTAAACTGTTTCCTGAAAAGTATCTACTCTGTGCAAATAGAGATTTTATTTTTTCAAGACAAAGCAGAAAATTCCACCACACTTGAAAAACACATTCTATTTTAATTGATTCTATTCTATTTTAAATGATTCTATTTTAATCAGAATACTTTTTTAAAAAATGCAAAGCAATGTACACAACATTAAAGCAAAATTTTCATGGATATGTAAAGGAAAGCCAGAGAAATAAGGGTTATGACTCACAAAACTGAAGGTGGACCCACACTCTTATACCGAATCAGGGCTTCAATTCATGCCAGGTGAGAAGTGTGTTCAATTCCCTTTTCTTCATGTTAATAGGACATAAACCTGTATTAGCCCAGTTCAATGCCTCCTCTTAAAAATTTCTTTGTACTGATGGACAATAAGGCAGATAAACTGATATCAAATACCTAGAAATAAGAGACCTATGAATCTAGGCAGGTCAATACATTGGTTCTGCAGAAAATGAGTAAAAGCTAAAATAAACAGTAAAGTTAGTGGATAAATAAACTGAAATGACAGAGGAGATTCCTTAAATATAAGGGAAAAGACATAGCTTGTTTCTTTACAAGATCTTTCACTAAACCACTTAAAAAAACCCTAAACAGCTTGTGATACGAAACAAGGTCTTCAGATCTTCATTAGTTGAAGAGACAGGACAGTTAAATGGCTAGTTCTAAACTAAAAGGAGGTCCCAGAACAAAGCAATATAATAAATGCCTATGGAATGATGAGTGGCGTGATAAGGGTAAATAAGGAGTGACATTTTCTCCTCCAGTTCAGGAACTAGTGAGAATCAAATAAAGGGAGTAGGTACCAGCTTCCAAATGACCTGAGAGTGGTAGTTCTTCATACAAATGGAACAACAGAACCTGATGGATGCTAGAAGTTTGCCAAGGTCACCAGCTAAACTCATGTCTATAACCAGTCTATAACTATTAAAACATGAGACAACATAGTGAATGAAAGAGTCCCTGAGCCACACTGTTGGAGTCTGAGCAGTTTTTTTTAAAATACCAAATGTGTTCATTTGGTCTTTTTCTTCCCGTCTTCTTGATCTTCTGTCTCTTGGCTGTCCATTTGCAGTGGTGTGTTGTTGACCTGCAGAATTTCTGCTAGGATCCAGTACTGTTTCAGGGCAGAAATGGTACTGGATATCTCTCAGGCAGGGTTAATTAATTAGTCCAAGCACATCACAGGTGAACAATGATCTGGTAGAGTATGGATTAGCTAAATTTTCAGAGCATGGTGCTTATAAATCCAAGGTTGTAAATACAATCCCTGTATAGGCTGTTCACTGAAGAGTTGGACTTGATGATCCTTGTGGGTTCCTTCTAACTCAGAATATTCTGTTATCTGTATCACTTGTATAGCTGCTTTGAATCCAGAAGGAATGTGAGCTCATTTCCATAATGCTGCACCTCCAGAACTACTCTGACCCAGCTCAGATGGTTCAAAAGCATATTTCTTACTCTGGATGATACTCATAAACTATTAAAAAGGAGTGTGTTGTACTGAGTCTAGTCCACACTGAGTCTAGCTGCCATTGCAGAGGAGAGAGCAGTGCTGTAAGACTGAAGGCCTTGAAAGGCTCAAGTTCCAAATACTGACATGCACATAACAAGGAATACCCCAGGGCTGGTGCCCTAACCCAAAGTAGGGACTGCCCCCAGCAGTACAGGACACAGGGAAAAGCTTCCCAGGAGGAACCTCAATCTCAGGCTTTATTTCCATGACTCAGAGCTGGTCAAGAAGGGTTTGGGCTGTTTTCACTGCTATCCTGTCAATCTTGGCCATTACATGATTCCCAATACTCATTTATGTGTTTGTGAATAATCTTGAATATTTCAGACCTTTTGATGTGAGATTATAGAAAGTTGGTGACTTAGACTTCTCATTTTTCCTGGTCCCATTTTCCTTTGAATGCTGATAATCCAGAAGTTGTTTCAACACTTTAGAAGAAATTTTATATGTGGGAGAAAGGGACAAACTCTTTTCACATAGGTGTTTCTAAGAGCAGTTGAGACAAGACTTTAATTTTTTTTTTTTTGAAAAAAGCAGTTCTTCTTTTCTGACCAGCATACCTGATTCTAAGCTCAAATGCGGGGATATAGCACAGTGCCACAAAGCACCACATTTTGTGCTATGGAAATGCTCCCAAAGTGGAGGAAGTGGAAGTGATGAATTAAGTGAGAAGCTTTTGTTATGATTCTTTTAGGTTTTAAGGGTAAAAATTTGAGAATGGATCTCCTTAGAGAGGAAGGAGAGAGAATGGCACATCTAAAGGATGCAATCTATCATCCTAAACATTGGTAAGTGACATTTCCTTAGGCAGCTGACAGCTAAATATGTCTAGGTTTTTCAACTTGTGCTGGTAGAAGAAAGAGGGAGTCTTATGCCCTCATTTTTTAAAAGAATATCCACAATTCAGTGAGCATAATCTGGTCCACAAGTTTCTGGTACAGTTGTACTAGTATGCCTAGCTACATAGCTCTTTCCTGTGTGGATATTTTGAGAGGGAAGTATTTTTTGTTTGTTTGTTTCATATATGTTTTTAATAGCTTTTTTTCAGAAGTCTGTGATGTATTAGAAAGCATCATTTGCACAGAGGAACTGCAGCCTTTCCTGTAAATTCAACAAACTGGTATATGCTGAAAGCAACCCCTGAATGATTTACCTTTTTCACAAAGAGAGGTGAAGAGAAGGAAAGGGGTGGGAAAACAACAGATTTTTTAAATTATATTAACACTCACTACCTGCAAAAGCATTTGTAGAGAGTTACCCAAATCTCCTGTGGGCATTTCAGCACAAGTCCAATACAGAAATATACCAGAAAGGAATGACTAGTTGATTGGGCTACAGGCCAATCTCAGCTACAACTGTATGGTATCATAAAACACCTTGGCCCCTTGCACAAGAAGAAATAATCAAGTCTCCATGATACTGTATTCCTGAGGAATGTGGGTTTTTTCCAGATAAATTTCATTTTCTGAGTCATTGTTAATTTTCTTCAGGCCTACATACAGTTCACATTCCTGTTAAGGCAACACCTTAAGAAAGTATTGAGATGGTCAGAAAGTAATAGGAAAAGAATGCTAACAGCAATTACTTCCTCTAAAAGACACCCACAGTTGCTTGGGTGTTTTAAAAATATGACAGGTTAGATTCAGCCAGGAGGCTCAGTGAGCCAACCAACACTCTCCTTGGTTTCCTCTCCAGAGCAGAGCCAGGAGATCCCCAGACATGTCCCGCCAGCAGCTCACACCACTGCCTCACTGTCCCTTTCCACAGACTCTATCCAACTGGGAATGAATATAGCGTCTTGTTACTGAGGTTATTGCTTTAAGACTCACCACTTACAGGTCAGTAAAAATCTCTTCCCATGACTTATTCTAAAAACACAAATTTATAAAAAACCACCCCAAGCAACTTTTTACATTGCTATATAAAGTTGTTGCAGAAATGATTTTAATTAAGTGATTAAGAACGGGCACAATATTATCTTGCATATGTTATTAGAATGCACAGCAGTAGTTCAATGCTTACAAAGATTTACATTTGTGTTGGAATATTATTCATGAATTGGGAATTTAAAATACCACTCAAACGTGCCTTCACATAGTTGGCCAAATAAAGCAAAGTTGTTCAACAAGGGACTTCTGTGTTAGAGACCTTGAAAATAATGGCTTAACAGTATGCTAACTTGTTGAAAAGAATCTCATCAGAGGTCTGTCCAGCTATGACATGTTATGGATTTACTTTGGACTGAACCAATGGGCTGAGGTGTGCCACCGAGATGAAGGAATACAACTTGAAAGATATATATGTCTGTTTTAAATAGGAATGTTCATTCATTAGCTCACTGCTTCATTCACTACGCCGTGGGCAAACTGCTGCACCAATGAATGATTCAATACAGATGCCTTTAAAGCACCCCACAGCAGGAACAAGCAAGATTCTTGCCATCGTGACTCTCCTGGTGAGACAAGGAAGAAATTTCTTCGTGGTTGCACTGGGAGCCTTGAAATGGAAGAATACAGGCTATACTGCAAAAATTCATCTTTAACTAGATGTAATCTATACATTAATATGCTTACAATCCTCCATCACATCTTCAATGCTTTGAGTTTATTTTGGGGGAGCAAGGGATAGAAGAGGTGAGTCGTTTTGAGGTGCAGGCTGAGAAAAACTGTCCAGAACAGCAGCTCCAGGGGCCATTGAAATAATATACAAGCTTTCACAGTGCAAAGTATGCTGAAGTGGGTCATACAGTTTATTTCCAGATGTTCTCACCCCCAGTATTTTCTAATGATATAGATGAAATCCATAAAGACTTCCTGTATGAGGCTAAAACTGTATTAAAAATGAACAAAACCTGTGCAGAATAATTTATAAGGATGTAAAAACAGAACAGGTAAACAAATAAACAAAATCACATGGTCCCTGTATTTAGAACTGAAATTAGTGAATTTTCAGTATTAATAAAATAATTTATCAAAGCTCACAGAAAGCCTTTTTTTTCCACCTGGAAAATTTCCAAGCTCAAAAAATGTTCTAACTAGAAGAGGAAGTATAAAAAATACCAAACACTGGCAGAAGAGGCAGAAGAGGAAACAGAGAAAAGACCAAGCAATATAAATGGTAAAACCTCTCAGGTAAAGTATTGTGAAATAACTGCCCACTTGAAAAAGTCTTCAATTTGTTATTGTTGAAGTCGTAAAGTGTCTGTAAAGAAGATTGTCAAGCAGACATTTTTGTAATCAGTCCAGGAAGCACATATGTGTTTTAATGAGTGGGCTTGAAATATAAACAGGGGCGTTTTCTCAAAATGAAGCAAAGCATAAAGCTATATATGGTTTTGGTCGCTGGAGAGAAGCTGTTTCAGTAGAGATGAAGACAATGCATTTGATAACATTATATATACAATTTGAGCCAACAGAGTTGCTTTTTGGCCCATGTGTATAGAGCACAAAATATAGTGCACATTTGAATCTATGGGCCTTCCCACAGTTTGCTAGATGACACTAGAGGATTTATGTTTCTTAAATTAATACATGTGCCATTGCTGCTATAAGGCACTTTCTCATCGCAGACCTAAATGCTTTCTGTTTGGGGAAAACCAAACCCAAAAACCAAATTTAACCAACCAAACAAAAAATCCAAACCCTAAACCTAAAACTCACCCATCAACCAAAATAAGAAAAACAAATCTCGGTCTTAATACATGTAGTTTTTCCTTGCTCTGTTGTAGGTGTTAGTATGTCCATTTAGCAGTGGAGTAGACTGAAGTGCCTGTGGAGAACCTGTGCTAAGGACAGAAGACCATAAACACATATGTGATACATTTGTATAAGTTTTCTTCTGTCTGACTCATCTGCACTCCAGCTCTTTTTAGAACAGCTGAAGCAAAACTCTCTGTGCCTCCTTGGTGCATACACCCATATATAAAATTCCATAATTTTTGCAGTGTTCACTGTGTTTGATTTAATAACTTTAAACTTAATTCAAACTCACTCATCAGTACAAATTGCAAAGCAAATTAGACAGTACTGTACTTAGCAAAAATTAGTTGAATTGTAGAGGGTAAGGAAGTTAAGGGCAGGCTAAGTATCAGAAATATGGTCTTTTAGTTGGTACCAAAGCATTAAAACCAGTGATGCTTTCTTCAATTATTTAACATAATTTTCCCATTCCATTGTGTTTTTATTGTCAAACTGGTATTTATAGTACATGAGTGTTTCCTTTTTCACCCCCATGTATACCCTAGTTTCCTTTTTCTGGATGATTTTATGCCCATGAGATACCTTTTGGCCTTCTAACTTAACTGGCTATACAAACCAAAGACCAAGACACAGCAATTTCTGCACCAGCTATACTATCGGTTCTGTGCTGGGTGTCTTTCTGGGAGGTATCTTACAGCTCAATTAAAGAACTGCAACAGATTGAAAATTCAGCACATTGCTATGTAAGAATTTTATCCAAACATTAGCTACTATCACTTGATATTTGAGTTCTGTTTCCAGGTCAGAATTGTCAAAATTAAAATCCGAGTAGTTCCCCCTGTAACATTAATTGGATTATGATTAAGTTACAACAATAACCAAAAAAAATTTAAAATTAATTTAAAATACCTTAATAAACTTCATTTGTAGCAAAATGGTCAAGAACATAATTTCCATGAATGGCCTTACATATTATGATGAAATCTCCTTCTAGCCTATAGTGCACTGGGCTTCTTCAGTGTCTCAGGATGGATCACATCTCCCAGACCTCATACTTTTCTTGTAGTTTTCTTCTGAGCCCTTTCTAGTTTGTGAAGGTCCTTGACAAAGCAGAAATATTACAACTGGACAGAGTATTGCAGGAATGTTCTCACTAATGGCATACACAGAGGGAGTATCATCATCTCCATCAGTATGACATTGGTTAGACATAAAAGGATTGCATTTTACACTTTAATCATAGCTTTATTCTTGTAGGTTACCTTCAAATTAGTATTTAAGTCTTTTCTAGAGAACTCAGTTTCTAAAAAATATTTGCAGTGTGAATGCTTTTTGCTTTGGCCTGTTTTGACCACACAAAAATATTGTGTTTTAATGAATTTATTGCAATGAGCACTTCAGATGAGCTCATTATTCTTCCATCCTCATTAATTGTTCATCAAATGATTTTGTCACTTGGAAGTTTTTCTATTGATAATCTCACATTTTCCAGACTTTGCTAAAGAGGCTGTATGGCATTGGAGAAAGAGCAGATCTTCACAGGACCACACTAGAAATATTTTCCGCTCCACGACTATACCTCATCTATACTTATTTCTTTACTACCTCCATTTTAGTCAGCCCTTTGCATGATTTTTAACAGATTTTTCATTTAAAATATTGGCATTAATTAAGTTTTCTGCAATTTCCCCAGCATTTTGTAATTAAAAAATATTAGTACACTTAAATAAACTACTCAAGCTTGCATCAAACCTAATGTCTGATCCTGTCCATTTGAAAAAGAAAAATTGTTCAGCATTATTTCTAGCTACTGATGGGATATAAAATACTTCTCATTATCTTTAAGGTGGAAATAGATCTTCCTGCCTTTTGTGACAAAAGAGATATGAATGAGCAAATCTGCCTTTTGCACATTGTGATCTATGTTTTTACTATCCTTGCTGAGAACAGGATATAAACCATTACTAAGATCTCACTTTTCCTTTATATACTTCATGTATTGTTTCTTATTTCCCTCCACCCTCTACAGAGTTTTCAAAGGTATTTTCATCTTCCTGTATCAATTGTCCTTATTTCCCCAGAGTCAGTTTTAAATTCATTGCTATTACTCTTGTTTTTAGTTGTGTGAATTTTTATTTCTGCCTTCATTTTCCCCTCAACCAATAGAATATTTTTAGGTTAAAGATGTCTGTTAAGAATTGCTAAGTAGTGTGTCTTTTCACACTGAATTTATCAAATCTAAATTATATTTCATATTTTCATGTTTAAATGTTTCCTGACACATAATTTTGCTCACAGTTTTTCTCAGCCTTGGGAAAACAGTTTTCTAAAAGGCAAAATATATACATTACTGGTAAACTACTGCCAAGGCAGATATTGGCAAAGTACACAGATGTTTCTGATGGGAAAAAAATAACAAACTTGCTCTTCCTTTCCACAAAATACACATCAAAATAAAGTTAATTCCAGAAATACTCTGGGTTGTTGAGGTTTCTTTTACTCACCAAATTAAATTAATAATGTTTGGCTTGATTTTCAAATAAGCATTTAGCAGTTTAATTCATTGCTGGCATTGATTTGCCCTAAGGAAAGCTATGGAGTGCTTTTGAAGTTAACCATAAATTCTAGATCCTTTAACCTCCTCTAACTCATATCCACTAAGATCTGGGAAAAGTCCCTTAGTCTCTCTGTGCCTCAATTTCCCATCAGGAAGACTGAAATAACATTTTTCTAATACAGACCAATATTATGTACCTATGAACAAAATTATGTGATATCCAGGCAAGTGCACTGAGAAAAGCATGTAAGTATCTCTGATTAAAAACAAAACCACTTAGTGGATCCATCATAAGACTAAGTGCAGAACCATCCTAAAACTACCAATAGTGTTCATATGCTACTCACATTTTGAAAAGTACAAGTTGGAAAGGGCAATTGTGTCTCTGTTCCACTTCAGAAGTTCTGAACTTCTTAATTTTAAAATTAAATATTGCACACACATACATAAAGCCAATAGTACTAAGGAATGTTTTTTATTTGCTTTCCTTCTGTATGAAAAATCTCAAATTAGAAAAAATAATTGATTAGTACTTTCTATGTTTTTTTAAAGGTTGTATTAGTAGCATGGTAATTCATTTAGGCATCTTTAGATTTTTTGACTTTTCAGTGAATGGCACAAAAAGCAAGATTAGTGTGTGTTGTCTGAATCTTTAGCTGAAGCATGTGTCAAAGAGTTTGTGTAGGTAGCAGGTGAAAACCTTGCTGAATAGGCTGAAGAACAGAACTCAGTTCTTTCAAAAGCAGTAGTGAACTGGGATTAGATTCACTTAGAATTACTGGCCCAGTAATAATTTATGCGCTTTGACAAAAAATGGGGCTGTACTGATACTGTCCTATGGAGATTTACCAGTGGAACTGGAGAGAAAATAGAGATCTTTACAGAATCAGATCTTCACAGAATCACAGAAAAACAGTAACTGCAAATGTGAAACATGAAGGCTGCTACAAGCCTTCAATTTCTCAGTTTTGTAGCTGATCTGAAAAGCAATTTGGTCTTGACACATTTAATTAAAGAGCACATAGGACAGTGTTTAATTGTTTTGCTCAGGCCAGCAAAGATGTTTCCTCCGCTGCTGCTTCAGAAGTGACTTGCTCACATTTAGGTCTTACATCACAGTCTCTAAATATTTTTCCTTTACAAAGAGAGAACATTTATGGATATATCTGATATACAAACATTTCGGTTTTGAAATGAAAGATTTTGTCTTATTTCCTACCAGTTGTCACTTATTTCAATTCAGATCAGAATATGCATAGTCTACGTCTAAAGTACACAAGTTCAAACCCAAACATCTTAGACCTTAGCAGTTGGTCCAGATTTTGAATGCTGAAGTGCTAGAGTTTCCATTCCAGCTTGAGGTTATGGGCAACAAACTACTGAGAACTTCAGCTCACAGGTGGGTTTTGTGTATGTATGTGTGTGTACACCTAATTTTCACAGGTTAAATAAAAATTAACTCATAGAATCAGGAACTTGATTACAAATACCTACACTTATGGATTTCTCTTCTTGGCTAAAAGCACCTTATTAATTTTAGTTCACTAAAACACAACCCAGCTGTAACTTCACTCATTTGGAGTAGCTATACTTAAAACTGGTGTTATGCTTTCTGTACTAAAGACTGATAACTTGATAGCTCCCCAGGGTTTGTTGGTTACAGTTTAAGTACAGAGTTGACATTACATGGTATTTTTCTGAAAATTCCAGCAGTGATATTACAACTGAGATAATGGTAATTGAAGATATAGTCAAAGATTGTTACAGTGTGGATGTCTTCAAACATACAGTAACATTCACTACACTGCAATTTCATTCATTTTCAGGTCACTTCAATCTTATGAAAATGGAACTGTGAAACCAAATGAAAACAGCAATTCAGAAGTATTCTCTGGGCCAAGACAAAAACAGCCTGGATTCTCTCACCCTTACTCACAGTGAGCAGTAGGCTACTCTGCAAATAGTTCTCATTGTTTAAATATGAATAAAGGTCACCCAATCTGGTGCTTAGGGATTACATAATAATTTTTAATCTGCATTTCCTCAACATTTTAGAAAATATTCACAATACAATCATTCTTGTTTCACAGTTGAGAAGCTGGTGCAGAGCTAGATCAAATGAGTTATCCTATACTCTTCAACAAGGCAAAGGAAGCCAAAAATAGAACGTCATTTATTTTTCTGAATGGATTTCAATGGAACAGGGTAGCATTCTATCAGAATTTTTCTCTGTTTCTGCACCATTTCCAGACAGTTGTATTTCTAAGAAAAAAATTCTACTGTATCTGCTTTTATTAGTCATTTCTTAGACTATCACTGGATGCAGTCAATGATGCTGTCTTATCCCAACAAACCCTTATTCCAAATGCAGAAGAAAAGAATTTCTACAGGTAGAAAATCTATGAACCTGAATGATTTAGGGCTTTCATGCAGATTCATGGAGTGTTTTATTCTATTTCCCAGAATTTATGTGTTTGTTTTCTCATAATAAAGGAAGTTTCTAGCTTCTGGTTGTGAAGATAGCCTTGACAATGTAAACCAACATACTTTCATCTTGTTGAGTCCTCATCCTCACCAGCTAAAACAATAGCATCAAGCAAGTTAACTTCCCCCATTCATCTTGCCAGGGTGTCAGCCTTGAAGCAAAACATGCACATTTAAGTACCAACACTGTTAACCTATTCATTGCTTATTATCAGATTAGAAATTACTAGTCAGCACAATTAGACAGTGGGCGGACACTTGTGATGTTCTTGACATGCAATCACTTGAAAATGTTGAATACACCATTGATAGGAAAATAGAGAACAGTCTACTAATTTTAAAATGTATTTTTCTAAAATAAGTATCTGCATAAAGCTGCACTCTTAACTTTTGGAATGCTTTCTAAACACCTTCTTCTGCATATCTAAACCTCTCCCAAACAGTGAGTCTTAAGATTTCTTTTCTACTCCCTACCTCTAATTTTGGTGCTCTATGACCAATTGTTGTGTGACTGCCAGATTCCTCTGCCATGACAGTGACTTCACTTCATATGCATCTTCAAGTTCTTTGAGAGAATATTAAGAAAGAAGCATTCTAAATTGGCCCAAAAAGACATAGATGCACATTTATCCTGAATTGATTGAAACAACCAAGCAGAAATAACAAAAAAACCATACTAACACCATCCTTATAGTATTGCAAGGATGAGAGGAGACAATGGGACCACACAAAACCTGTCCTCTCTTCTAAAACATCCCAGATAAAAGTAATTTCCGGTTCTTTCAGTAATTTTCCAGTAATTTTCAGTTATTATATACCACATTTTCTGTCTAGAAAGAAAAATACATTACTTACATTGCTTCTGCAATGCTTACTGTGTCCATTTAACAGAATAAGAAACAGACATTAGGCTAAAAATGTGATTCAGTGGCAGAGATGGGAAAGGATGCAAAGTCCCGAGACAGCTCTCAGTTTATTAAATCACTCTGCTCAGGTGGCATCTTAAGCAGACATTGCAAACCCTGTTAACAACTGCTTGGAAAAAAGCTTCTCTGCCCTCTGACCCCCCTCACCTTGAGTGACTAAATTAAAGCATCAACCAGAGCCACAGCATCAGAGAGGCTACATCCCAAGAACATTGCTTATGTTCCTTGCTACAGAACAGGACCAGGAGCAAATTGATGTAATTACTACACACAGCAAGTACCTGATTCCCGGAAGCTTCCCAGTTGCCTTTTCTTCTTACCTGCACTCTTTTGCTGGACATAACTTTACTGGAAGCATTTCTCAAAACTTTTTTCTGCCTACATCTCCCTCTCTCCAGCTCTGTCTTGAGGCCTCTTTCAGCTCAACATTTTTTACACTGGAAATGCAGATAAACACGTAATAACTTTTAAAAAACTCCACAGTATGAGGACAGGAGATGTATTTTTTGCATAATGAAAGCGAAAACACTTGGAGTGGATTTTTTCAGAGTAAAAATGTATTTTCTGACACAGTTCTGAGAGAACAGTTATAATGTTGCGTTCATTGACGTTCATTTACTAGCCATCATGACAGCACTTAATTAAAGTCCTTGTGGCTTTAAATGATGGGAAGCTTATAAAAAACCTCTAAAATTTAAAAACTGTATTTAGTCTGCTTGGCAAACATTTAGCTATTGCACAGAGATTCTTTTTAACTGTTCTATTTAGAAGGTGTTTTTCACTTTCAAAGCAGTTAACAAAGGTTCTGCAAGTTGCCAGTTATTTTGTGAATGGATTTACATTTCCATACCTAGGGGAGTGTGCAGAAGCTGCAGCTGGAATGAAGAGGTTTGACAAAGGCAGAAGAAGAAGATACCAGAGTGGCAGTGATCCCAAGCCGCTCACACACTGATGCTCAGGACAGCACATGTGGGTACCACATGAGCAGGTGAAGCTGTGCTTCTAGCAGTGTGGAAAGGCAGATAATAATTAAGCAATCAGATGTGCTAAGTGCATCATGCTGGGACCTTGCTCCCTTTCAGATGGGTTGAGAGGTTTGAAACTGAAGGCAGTAAGTGAGAAAGTGGCCAAGTTACAGCTGTAATCCTAAGGTTTTCCTCGTGCTCCCTGGAGCACCATGGTGCCAGTCTCGTCCTGACACACTCCGGGAGCGTGCCAAACGCTTTTCAGCCTAAGGAGAACATTTGACATCTTTCAGCTGCTAATACTCAAGGATTTGGCCTCTGGATGTATTCCAATGCTCCTCTCCTATATGCACGTAGTCACCGCCGCCCTCCCTAACCACCACCCCGTGTGGGATTTCCAGCTGCCGCCTGCTCCCGGGATGTTGCCGGATCCCGGCGGGCCGGGGCCGAGACAGGGACAGGGACCAGGACAGGGACCGAGCTCTGCCGCCTCCCGCCGGCCTGGAGCAGCGCCCCGCGTCGGCACAGCCCCTTGGCAGCGGCGGCGAGGGGAGACCGGGCACGGCTCCGCTTCACTCGTTTTAGTTGTAGCTTCATACGGTGATAGGAGGCTCATGATGAAGCTCAAGGAGCTAAAACCTGCCCTTGCAGGGCTTTATGAGCCATGAACTGCGCATCAGTACACACTTTCGCATCCTGGCTTGTCCTTCCCTCACCATTTCTGCTGACAATCTTTTCCTGGACGATGTTTTTTAATAATGTAAAAGTTAAACAAGTTGTTATTATTATCTTTATCATCTTTATCTATATCTTTATCTTTATCTTTATTGTTATTGTATGGTTATCATTATAGTTGTTTTTTCTTTTGAGGTAGAGTCTATACGATCTGGAGAACACGGATTTAATCTTTGCACTCACTGTAAGTGAACTATTAACCTGCACTGCACGGAAATGTTACACCAAACAGCCATACATTTGTTCAGCTGGTTCTGGCCCTTTTTAAAGCCAAACCGAGGTAGTTTCTCAAGAAGAGATGGAGCAGGGGGTCACAGAGGGCACCGGCCCCTCCGCTCCCAGGTCCTGACCTGAGGAGCACCGAGGGGCCCTCCCGTTCCTCTGTCTCACACACGCACGGAGCTGCCGGAGGGACCCGTGGGGCTGCACGGCCACAGCACTGTCTGGCTCTGTGCTTCCACACTGTCATTCCACGCGTGAAGGTCTGAAGGGAAAACAAACACACGTACCCTCCTGTGGACAGAAAGTCACAGCTTGCACCATGGGGCTCAGCCTCTGGGATCACTCCTCCTTTCACTGCTGCCACTGGCAGTTTGTGGCTTGCATAAATTGCTTCTCTTAAAAGTTTGCTTCCTTTTCCATCAGGTCTGAGACATCTGCATTTTAAACTATAAGCTCTTCTGGGTGAGGATGATGTCTGTCTACACCCTTGCAGAGTGTGTATCTCAGCAACCCTGATGCCTTGCATCACTTCTAAGACTTACAGTCATAGTTCACTAGCAGTAAACGCACATAGGTGAATATATTTACACCACTGGCTCCAGCTGAATACAAAGTAACTCAGAGCTTTGCCCCTCCTGATATGAATTCATGCTACTTCACAAACCACCTGCCTTTTCTAAGCCATGCGTAGAACTGACTCCTAGGAGTCCCAGTGTGTTTTATGTGTTATTAATAAAGTTAATATTAATATTTTTATGAAATACTACTCCAGTCTTGAGAACAATAATCAAGAAAAACACTTTCTGTCACATTAATAAAAGTTCTGTTGCAACAGTATAGAAGACTCGGGTAGCAAAATGCCATGTTGACATCTTTCCAGTATGGGAAATTTTTTCTAAGTTTTTTTTTTTTTTTTCAACTTATTGCAAAACAGTTGCTTTCTGTAATATCACAGATTTATGCAGAGTTTACAATACAATCATTGCTCCTTGCTATTGAAAAAGATTTATTTAACTAGTTTTGGCCTTCATTCCAAAAGGCTGAATGCCAAATCATTACAGTGTATCTGGTGTTTTGCTGTCAGAAAATATGATCTAGCATTAAGATACTATTTGGAGACTTTAAATGCCAGAGAAAATGATTGTGGTAAATCAAAACCTCATAAATACTTTATAAAGTTGTTTTTAATCTCTGTCCTCATGTGTGACAAAAAAGTACCAGTTTACATGCAGCCAGAATATATGAATTTTGAGGCTTCATTTCCTATACAGTCTAAGTTTTAAAACAACATTAAAATCTATTCCGTATAAATGCAAAAAGTCAGGCAGTAGTTGTCACATTTTATTTTCTGGTACTACTGCAGTTTAATAAGCCAAAAGACAGCAAACCACTTCTCTAGACTTAACTCCAAATGACTTTTTTTTTTTTTTTTTAAGACACTGAGAGGCTAAGAAACATATATATGGCTCTGAAGCTGCAGCCACAACTGTGCAAGCAGATACAGACAGGCAACGCTCTATGTGGTTAAAGAAAAGCACATGCCAGAGACTTGGGAGCAGCTGGCCTCAAATTTTGGCCTCAGCACACCATGTAAAATTGAACATATGCGTGGACTAGGTTTGACTCCCTTCAGTTGCTTCTGAAACACCATAATATCTCACTGGGTAAGAAAGCTGCTCTGGCTTCCAAACTACCTATGCTAATAACTTTTTATTTCTCCACCA
>VXBB01016138.1:1431401-1442138 GCA_013399915.1 Illadopsis cleaveri | reverse complement strand
AAAAAAAAAAAAAGGCAGAACAATTTTCCTGTGCAGCACGTCAGTGTGACAGATAACAGCGACTGCCAGAAACTTGGAGATGGCAGTATATCTGGGATGGATATTAAACTGAGTCTGTCTAGAGGCATGGGAAACTTGTAGGACCAACAAGCAGAATAATAAACTCAAGCAAAGATCATGTCCAAATCTTACTCTCTAAAAATTCCACTTATTTTTGCAGCATCAGAAATTTATCAATAATTTACCTTTTAAAGTTGTAAATTGCATAACCTGTGGGCCAGAGAATCTGCTACCTCACATCATATTACATACAAATTCAGAAGCAGTTAACCAATGCAATATGGAGGGGTGCTTTTTGCAAAGATGAAACCACAGAGGCCAGAAGGGAGCACTGGTTTGAGAAAAGGGGATTATCTTGGAGGTAGCACTCAGCCTGATCTGACTCACCTCTGAGCAATTTAAACTGTGGCCATATTCCAAAGGAGGACAGAACTTATTAAATCACTGTTATGAATTGCTGGTAGAGGAAATTGAAAGTAGTGAAATCCTGCAAAGCTCTGATATTCATGGTAAGCTGTAGAAGCAGTATCAGTTTTGCCCAGATGAGTTTTTTTGGAAGCTAGTGGGGAAGGAGACTGATCAACATGTTCTGACGTGACCAGTATTTTATAGGCCTAGCTCAAAGAAAACAGCTTTTCCGAAGAGAGATGTTGATCACTACCTGAATACTAGAGAATCTTAACAATGTTCCATGTTAAACACTCAGAACTTGATAATATTCAGTTTTCAATCAACTTGGAATAGTCTTGCCATCATATGGACCTGTCTCTAGTACAAAGAGAGAGGGCACCTCACCAAGAAGAGGCCACCAAACAGAGCACCATGTAAAGTCTGTTTACTTATACCCTCCCTCAGAGTGTTTAATCCATCCTAGCTCCTATTATGTCAATGTGCTTTTTGGATAAGTCCGCCCCTCTGCTGATGGCTCTGATGATGACTCTGCTGACTCTGCAATGACAACCTTCTTTTTTAAAACTTCCCAGACACAGGTAGTAAGGCTTAACAAAGCTAGAATCAAAATTCAAAGTTCTAAAAGAGTTTTGTTTTGATCTGGATATTTCAGTTTAGCAGACTGCAGGTGTGATTATAAATTGATTACTCCTAATTTACTAGTATTATGGAATGGAAACCCCTTATTTGGACATTGCCTTTGACAGTCTTTAAATGCCCTCATATTTTGATAATAAAGCTGAAGTATAAAGGAAAACTCAGCATTGCAAATGGGAAAAGATGCAACATAGAAGAAAAAACATTTATTTCAGTTAGATTCAGTTTCTAAGAAATATCAATAAAGCTTGGTACTAACATTTTTTTATTGAAACATCCTAGTCAGCATATTACTTACAAGCACTTAAATACTTACAGTGAAAGCACAATGAGGTTTCAAAGCAAAATAGTCAAAATACACAAATTCTAATATTGCTGCCTGGACAATGTTAATTCAGTCCTGCTACATATATATAAAAATAAAAATTGCTGACTTGCAAAAGTATTTCACTGGGGTTATTCTTAGTAAGCATCTACTGATTCTGTTTTATCTGTTCAATACAAGATGTGAAAGCATGTCACATTGTGGTACACAGTAAGAAATAATGTTGGTTGTCCCAGATTTCACAACAACATTAATTTTTATAATGCTTCCATCAGCTACAAAGTACAATAATACCTGTATGCATTTAGGGGACATTCCCATCCACATTCTTACTCAGAATGAACAGAAATTCAGACACAGCTAGAGCTGACACACATAGGAATGATTTTTTTTTTAATCTATCACAGGAAGTATTCTATAGCTTATAAAATCATAGGAATGAATTCAGTTTAGCAATTGTGTATTGAGATGTTCTGCATCTTGGTCCTCCACGAGCACCCAGAAAGCAATGGCACAGAGTTTCTGAATGCCTTCAGGAAGTGAGTTTTAATAGTCATCTGGAACCACCTCCCAGGAAGCAGAGGTAGGGAGAGAGGCCAGATCATCATGATACCATGAGGTTGCTGTGCAGGATGGTCTTTTTATCTTCTGCAGTCCCAGACTCATGCAGCACTTCCAGCCTCTGCAACAAAGAATGACTCCCATCACTAGAAAATCCTGATTTATCCCTTAATGAACCCACCTTATATGCTGAAATTTCATCCTGCTAAAATAGTAGATGAAGATAGAAGAAAAGCCTTTTATTATTAGAAATGCCAAAAGATTTCAGGTTATCTCTGTTATCTCTGTTCCATAATAAATTCTGTAGTTAGGAAATTTTGAACACGCCCCACTAATCTGGGGGAAAAAAAAATCCCCCCCCAAAAGAAAGTTCTCTGAAGGTCTCTGAAAGGTCTTCTTGTCTTGATTTCAAATCTTAAAAATGTAGTTTTAAATATTGTATTTAATTCAAAATAAGAAACAAGATGACAAGAAATATCAAAATATTGAATCCTGATGATGGGGAAGCAAAATCTTGCAGCAGCATCAGAGCCTCTTTTCTTTCCCTAATATGAGGCTTTCTTTCCCTTAATGCTTCATTCCTTCATCTTGCTGCTTTGTCATGCTGCTCTGTTCCTTCACCTGAGTTGTCTCCCTAAAGTACTTCTCCCATCCTACCAAGTCACAGTGAAAGATAGACAGTATCTTACTCCTGAGCACTGTGGCTGGGGCAACTGTTCTTCCTGGTGAGCAGAAATAAATATTAACCCTAAAAACACTCCACTCTCTGGTTTTCACCAGAAGATCATCTTGGGTCAAGGCTGGATCTGTATTTAGAACTGATATATTTTCATAGAGGGAAATTAATTTTCATTTTATATAGAGGGAATATAGTGAAATCAGAGAGTTCAATTATTCAAGTTCAGTGTTGTTAGTGGTGTTTACACTAAGAATATTCTTATCATCCCTGTCACAACAGTTACTAAAATTGAAACCTTAGCAAAATAAATAAGGTTTTCTATTTTACTTTGCAGGAGCCTAAGTTAGTTTTGACCAACATTAATTCTTTGAACTTCAGCATTATACCATCCTGTAAGTCAAGTTCCAAGCAGCAACGTTTTCATAACATCTGCAAAAGGTCAAAATATATTTTCATAAGCTCTATCTCTTTTAGAAACTATGAGCAAAATTCATTAATTATCCTCTGTTTCCTCCTCTTTCATCTACTCCAGTCAGTGTGAAACCTTAGGATACATACTGACTTCCACATTATCAGAGTCTACAGTTATTCCTACTTGGTTGTGATTTCTTGATGATGTCTTCAGAACATGTAATTTCCTTGTGACTTTCCCTTAAAATGTTATTTGACTTGAGAACAATTTTGTGTTTATGAAGAATCAACATCCAGTTCAATGAATGCACTCTGGACTGAGCATTTGTGACTGTATGTGAAGTTTTACTCCACTGTACCCTCTCTGACACAGCACGCTGACAGCAACTGGGCTCCAAGAGAAAAAGGCAAATGTGCCTTTCACATCCTCTGAGAAAAAAAGATCTTATAGCTTACAGATATTAATATGAAATGTACAGCTGTGAATATCTTACCCAATAGTCACTTCCAAAGATCTTTTTCTTCTAATGCTATGAAAGCTTCCAGGCTTTGAAAAATCTCTTTCCATGTTAAAACTCTAGATGCTAAACATTAGAAAACAATTATAATCTTCTCAACCTGCATTCAAAGATCACAACAGTATTATTCCTATTTTAGCTGTGAAGAGGGCTGTATCTATTACAGCCTTCTGAACTTAATACAATTTATTTCTGCTATATCTGCTTCTCATCCAGTTTTGGATTTGAGACTCACTTTCATAATAAATGTCTGCATTTGGTGAATAATTTTATTTTTTATAAAGCATATTAGGAGGAACATGACAAAAATCTCTCTTAAATGAGATTTTCTGTGATGCATTGCAATGGTAACTCAGCACTTTGGGAGGCAATAAGAAGAGTACACACACTACTGAGACAATGCATGGTAAAGAGTGCTCCACTTGCCACACTGCCCCTGGCCCCAGGTTTTCAATCAGCACAGTTTATTACCTGCTCCCCTTCCTACTCCACCAAAAATCTATGGTGTAACCAGGGATCCTAGCCCAGAGAGGGTAATTAATGGGCACATGGGACATGATGATGTCTGTCATAATAATGCAAAACAGATTACATTTTAACATTTTATTTGTTCTATGGCACAGAAGGAAATAATAAGATAAAGACCAAATTACAAATTTCCAGCTGAGAAAATTCCCAGTTTCTTTAGCAGTCATGCTTTTTTGAGTTTTGAATGTTTTACAAAAGCTTACAGGAAATGCTGATGAAGATAAAAATTCCATTTAGTTTTTAGTTATCAGTGAATATTTCACAGTGGGGGTGGATAGATGCTGAATGAAAAGAGACTGGGAAAAGGGAAAAAGATATTCAATTAACTCTAATATTTTTCTGATTTCAGCTGGCAATATTTGAACCACTTTTGTACTCTTATGCAACACACTATAGGATTATTACGATGATTTGAAAAACTTAATTTTGATCAGGTTCTTAATTTTTAACCTCAGAAAAAACCCAGCAACATCCTTCCAAACACAATGCTCTCAATCCAGAAGAAAAATGAGTACTAACACAGTAGGTGGTCTTCCCGCTGAATTGCTATCAATGCCTGCACCATCTGGATTTTCCTTGGAGGCCTTGTATCCAAGAACTGACAAGACCCAACCTTACTTAATTTATGAGACAAGATCATAGCCAGTGATGATGAGAGTGCAAGCATGTATAGTAACATTTGTATGTTACAGTACACGCTTGCAGTTGTATAAGGATTGCAAAAAGACTCAATTGTATGAAGCTTACAAATATTGTATGAAACAATTGGTGCATAAGTAGGATTTTAGGGTTGTTATAACATCTTTATGGAGTTTTTTGTCACTGAACTTTTGTGGCCTATTCAGTCTACATTCTATGTACCTGGGAAAAGTACCTATTAAAGAAAGCAAGATTTCATTATTTGTTGGAAATAATACAAAAGTTTTATTTACTACACATGGATTATGTTTTGAAGCTCTAGTATGTTCCCAGTTTTTTTTCTCTTCCAGGACATCCAAAAGCAACAGTCAAGCTGCCTACCAAAAATAAGATAAAGAATAAAGCAGAGTTCATGCCAAATTAAACAATACTTTTGTGTCAAAACCCTTACCTTTTTACTAAATTTAATTTCATTTGCTTATAATTTAACAGAGAAGAAAATCATGCTAAAGGACTCTAAACAGGAAAATTATATTTTTTGAACCCTCAAACATTGTATATAGAGGAACATAAATTACAAACAGAAGCATATATTTATAAAGAACTATAAAAGACAGCTGAGAGCAGCAAGCTTTTCAAATTTCTGAACAGTACATCTGAGTCATCAGTATCACATATAACTCAGAAAGAAACTGATATATTTCATGATTAATAATTTCTTAACCAATAACCCCAAACTAGAAAAGTTGTGGTAAACCTAGTCCAGAAGTACAAATCCAGGTTTAATACAAGCAGAGCTGAATTACAAGTCGCTGTAGCCCTGACCTCCTATTTACTCAAGAATTTTTCATATTACCAAAAGCTTTTGTTTCTCCTCTTTATAGTTAGTAATTTGGCTACTTACTCAAAGAAACATTTTGCTACTAACCTAAATATTACTTACCAGTTTTATTTTTTCCCTTCTTTATTATTTTCGCATTTTAATTATTTTGATTTCTTCTTCCTTCTTTTTTTTTTTTTTAATAAAAAAGATCCACTCTGCAGACTTTCACAATTCCCTAGAAAATGCAATAAAGAGACAAGATATAAAACTTTGTAGCCAATATCCAGTCACACTGGGCACGTTTTCACTTAATTTCCTCTTAAAATCAGAAATATGTCTGGCCTGTCTAGACAAAAGACAAAGGATTAAGATTTCAGGCACCTAGTTTAAGAGCACTAGAACCCATAAAAAGAGGATAGAGGAAGGACAGGTTCCGAACTATCTGCAATTTCACGGCGAGAAGACTTCCCTACAAATGAACCAGGCTTCAAGCTGTGAGAACCTACTAATTCAGTGGTGTTACAGATAATGTTGATGGCAACATAAGAACTGGGAATCTGCATGAGAAGCACTGCCATCTGCTGCTGGCATCTTCTTGAGGGCAGCTGCCCAGACATGGGTTTAGGAAGGACAGGTCCTACCTTATGAACCTGATCTCCTCCTGTGACAACACAACCCACCTAGGTGGGTGAGGTGGGCCTGTGGATGTGTCTACCTGAATTTTAATAAAGCCCTTGTCACCATCTCCCACAGCATTCTCCTGGAAAAACTGGCCACTCATGTTTGACATGGGAACACTTTTCTGGGTAGAAAACTGGTAGGATGGCTGGTCCCAGAGAGTGGTGGTGAATGGAGTTTCATCCAGCTGGCAGGTGATCACTCGTGGTGCTCCCCAGGACCCATGTTGGGGCCAGCAGTGTTTAATATCCTTATCAATGGTCTGGATGAGGGGATTGAGTGCCCACTCATTCAGTCTGAAGACAACACCTACTGGGTAGGAATTTTGATCTGTTTGAGGGTGGGAAGGTTCTGCAGAGACATTTGGATGGGTTAGATCAGTGGGCTGAGGTCAACTATATGAGGTTCAACAAACCCAAGGGCCAGGTACAGCACCTGGGTCACCATGACCCCAGGCAGTGCTACAGGCTGGGGACAGACTGGCTGGAAAGTTGCCAGTGAAAAAGGACCTGGGGTGCTGCTCAGTCTGCACTCTTTTAAAGTTAATGAGATAAAAAGCAAAGCTCTGCTTCTCTGAGATGTTTTCTTTAACTAAGAATTGATAATCAAATGTAAATTGTTTAACCATTTTGAAGTCAATATAAGCCCACAGCCAAAGACTGTACAAATTTAATCAGGAAGAGGTCTGAGCAGGCAGGCTGTTCTATCATTCAGAGTAGGAAGCAATACATAAACGTGGTGTTCACCTTTTCACGTGCACCCACATAACAGGGTAAGGAAACAGAATTTTGAAAAATGCAAGGTTGTTTTAACAAGAAAGTCAAATGCAGTTCCCGTTACTGAAAATACATCTGTGCATTATGGTTATCATATCTATGTTGCAGAGAGAGTTGCATTATGTAAATTCATATTCCTTCCTTTTACTTCAGTCCCAGACTGATTCAGACATATGGTTTGCAGAATGCTTGCAACTGTCTCATTTTTGGCACTTCAAATACAGGAAGCAATATGTTATTTGTATATTCTGTTAGGGACTAATACAATACAAAGCCCACTGAAACAGCTCAACTTTGGATCATACCCTTCAATTCTCTCCTGACTAGTCTACACTGTTTCCTGAAAAGGCATCACAGAATTTTTTGCAAAGGTAGTTTGACAGCTGCTCTACTGGTTATTACTAGTCTTTTCCTGCATTGTTCTGCACTTATCCCGCAATTTTTTTCCATCGCCTCCGTGTTAGGCTCCAGACCTGATCTCAGTGTAGACAACAGTAATCTTTCCATTACTTCATTACAAACGGTTTAGATTGCAAACCAAGCCTGCTCTCCAGGGTGAGAAGTGAATTGCGTGACTTCCAGCTAGAGACACTCCACTCTCCATCAGGACACTTGGCTATCCCACCACACCCTAGTTTCTGAGTACTTGTAGGAAAGCTATGGATGTGCTGTGTCAGCATGTTAGGCAGCAGTGCTTGTAAAGACAAGACATAAAATATGTTTCTCTGATTCAGTGTCAACAATGCTTGTATGTCATTTCCAGTTACATTTTGTTCTAATATGGCTTACATTAGTGTTATTTAATCACAATTTTATTTTTGCCCTCCTTGAGCATCAGTCCCAGTGAAGTAGCTTTTCTAAAGATCTGATTGATCACAGAGAATAAAATGATACTGAATATTACACCTTAATCTTTTTAAGAAGTACACATAGTTATTAATTTACTCTTTGTGAAAGGACACTTTTTCAGATCTGTCTCTCAAGATCTACAGTAAGGTCTTTTCTTCCAGGAAGAAAACATGTTAATAAATAATCCAGAGTCTGAGGTTTATTGGCCTTTTTTGTCATTCACCTCCAGTGGGAATTATAGCAAGGAACAGTTGCCCCTGTTAACCTGCAAACATTTTTCACTCAGTTAGGTCATTGCCTCTGGCTCAAGGGTCCAATTTTCCTTTCATTCATTAAGCACATTGGGAAGCAGAGTTCCTAACCCTTTCCAGTCTAAATGTGGAACAATCACATCCCCTCACAATCAAGTGCCAATGTGCTGGGACCTTTACGTTTCACTGTGATCTCTCAGTGACGCAAGTTTTTAACAATTGAAGGATATTAAGTCAAAAAGTTGTTTTCTAATTGGAGGAGCTCAGGGGATTTCAAATAATGAACTCTTATAAACTGGAAGCTGGTACATGTGCCTTTCCAATTATTTTTGTTTCAAATCAGGCAAGAGGGCACTGCTAATCTCAGAAAGCAGATTTCAGGAGTTCTACCTAAAAATTAAAGCCGTGAAGCATAACAGCTGAGCAGGCATAAACCATTAATGCTTTGGGGAGATGAAATTACAGAGCCTCATATGTCATTTCACTGCATGGTGTAATAGCTAAGGGACAATGTAATTCCAGATTTTAAAGTGTGTTTGATATAGCTAATTCACTCTTATAAAGACAGGCTGAGAGGGGTGATGCTGCTCAGCCTTGAGAAGAGACTCCTCTGGGGAGACTTAGAGCAGCATTCCAGTACTGAAAAGAGGCCAACAGAAGAGCTGGAGAGGGACTTTTTACAGTCCACTGATAGAGTGATGGGTAATGCCTTCAAACTAAAAGAGAGTAAGTTTAGATATTAAGAAAAAATTCTTTACTGTGGGGATGGTGAGACACTGGTACTTGATGTCCAGAGAAGCTGCAGATGCCCCATTTCTGGAAGAGTTCAAGGCCAGGTTGGATGGAACTTTGAGCAACCTGGTCTAGTGGAAGATGTCCCTGGCCATAGCAGGGTAGTGGAACTAGAGGATCTTTAGCATCCCTTCCAACCCGAGGTATTCTATGATGATATTATGATTCCCTTTGGAGCTTTCATAAAGAAAGAAAGAAAGAAAGGAGAATGAGTGTTTCTTATTGATAAAAGACTTTGCTACAGAGAATCTTTGGATGGATGTATGGTGGTTGCAGTCTTGTAATTAAGAGCCAAACACTTGAGTTCTTTATATACAGATGTTTCTATACACATCATTGGCTGTGCCAAAATATTATGAAAATGTCTCTCTGGAGTAAGTTAGCAGTAGTGTGTATACAGGGCCAGCTCTAAAAGGTAAGCAGAAAAATCACTAATCTTTTAAAGCAGTATAATTGGAGATTTTGTGAAGTAGGATACTTTTAAATGGGAATGAATTAACAGGGAACCTCTGTACAACTGCTCAGAAGAGGCTTTGAGACATGGCAAAGGAGAAGACACCTGAGTAGAAGAAATGTAAAATATTTTGAATTTCATATAATCTGATTTCTCCTGCTAAGTATCAGAAAAAAGCAGAGGAAGGATTTTTTGGGAGCTCTATGTAATGGTTTCAAGGCATAGTGGGGAGGAGTAAACTGGAAAAGTGTAGTTAGGACATGAGATAAGCACAGTATGAACTATAATCGTGGCAATGGAGGATGAAGGGAAAGGGATGCAGGCTGAAGCCTGAGCAGAGGGAAATAATACACAAGGGCCTGGATGTGTGGGATGTATATAACAGCTCAGCTGCAGATGGAGGAAGAGAAAGGCTGACAGTAACATTGGCATTAAACAGGAGAAATAAAAAGAAAGAGCTGATGGTTAGAGGCTGGCAAAAGAAAAACTGCTGTGAGTTTTCATCTTGAAAATATTGAGCTTATTGTGGTCTGTATGAAGATTCCCAGAAAAGTTAGCAGGCATGTCAAGGGAAGTAGAATATTGTTCAGTGGGGAGAGATTAAAAGGGAAATTTGGGAATTACTGGCCAATTGTTGAAGAAATTGGAACTAAGTCAAATTTTCAGGGAGGTTCCCAAAGAGAGGGAAAAGAAAAACTGGTGCTTTTCAAAAACACACTCATTCAGCTTCCTTGTTACTTGTACAACTGATGTGTCAAATGTCAACATTTTGTTATTTCTAAAAAGGAGAAGAGAAATATGTTTTGTTTGAACCCTGTGACAGCCTACATGCAGACAGAATAACTGAAGACTTCAGCTGGAAGGGTGTAGGGTAATTAGACACACACATTTTGGGGTCTTTCCTGAATAAGTTACTCATGCAGGCAGGCTGTTTAGTACTTTTTACATTCTCAAAGGCTCAGAGCTGAATTAGGCCAGAAACTGGTCAGCAATAAAGTTAGTCACAAAAGTTCAGAAGCAATTTTTATTTCTATTGGATTTTTTTCAAAATTAAATTCTTAAAGTTTACATGCATAAATAGCTATAAGTACATATGCAGAGAGAGAAATTGAAAGAAATCTATACCAGTATACTTACAGAGACAAAATTCCCATCTGTCAATATTGTGTCAGATACCAGTAGAGCAGGCTCCTGTTCAACAGTGTTTGCATCAGTCCAGCAGAAGTTCCCCAGGGTGAATCAGGAGCCAGAAAGGGTAGGTAGAGGATCCTCACTACCCCACTTCCTGTCCCATAGGGTCCAGGACAGGCAGACTTCCCTATGAGCTGGAGCTTCCCAAGGCTTTC
>VXBB01016138.1:1420852-1431121 GCA_013399915.1 Illadopsis cleaveri | reverse complement strand
TTCCAATAAAAAAAAAAAAAAAAAAAACAAAAAAAAAAAAAAAAAACAAACAAAAAAACAAAAAAAAACAAAAAAAAAAACGCTGAGTGGGGCCTACCTCTTTACCTCTTTTTTTTCCAACCTGGACCACAAAAATTTTTCTCTTATGTGTTGCCCCCCAAAAGAAACCAAACCAACCTGATATATTGCTAAAACTTTCCATTTGAACAGAACACCATATTCTTTGGAAACTCCAGTGGAGTATAGTTTTTTTGACTCCTGTACTCAAAAATTTTTTGAGGGCTTGAAGGATGCCATGAAGCCAATGAACTTTTCCAAGGTTTTTCCTCTGAGTGTGGACTTCAAGCAAAGCAGAGTGAAGACAGCTTTATTTCAATGGGAATGTCTACATTTAATTTTGTGTGAAAGAAACTAAATTTAGAAATATCAAAATAGCCTGTGGAGTGGGATTGCTGCTTTCTGCCCAGTTCCGGTTACACACACAGGTGTTACTGGAAGCTCAAGGGTCTTGGCTAGAGGATGAGCTGAATGACAGAGAAAGAATAATGTTACTGTCAGGTCTCATCACAAAACCTGTAATGCTGTTGCTACAGAGTACACACTTTCAATGTCAGTCAGCAGTTACTATAATTTTATTGGAAGTCTATTGTTATGTGGTGATACTTCTAAAGACCCAGTTCTGGAAACTTGCAAAGAAACATGAATTTAAGCGCAATTTCCCTGTTCAAAATAGATTCAGGTTTGAATTGGCCACAAAGAAAAATTCAAAATCATGAATCAAAATGCTCAACCATCACAGAGCAGGCAGAAAGACCCTTCTCTTCATTATATTCCTTTTAAGTTCATTAATTTTAAGAAGATTTCTGAATTTCCGGAGCCAAATTCATAACATTTGAGTGCTCAGGTTTGGCACAATTGATTTTTTTGCCTCCCACACAAGCTGATGCAAACAAGTCATTAAAAAGGGCTGAATATGTCTAGTTATAAGGCTCTGCCAAACCTCTGTTTGCTGACAAGAAAAGCATTTTTGAATGTCACATGAAACACTGAAAATCTTTTTGTCAGCTTTAAAAAAAATCTAAGTTGCACCTCTGTATTCCAGGCCACACAGACTGAAGTAATTTCTGAAGTGAAGATTGCTCAGGAAAGAATGTCCTTACATGCATTTGTTAAAGATCTGAAATCCAAATGCAGTACTGATTCTTTACATTATAAGTCAATGTTACAAGACAAACTTTAATTCTGTGAGTGCATCTGATAATAACAGATTGTAATAGCCTGTTCAGGAAGAAACACTTGTAGGTTAACTTCTTGTTCACATTGAGAAATTATTTGAGAAACACTGCAAAAGCTGTTTACACTTTCCATGTACTATACATAAATATTTGTTTATGGAGCAACTGTGTGGTGCTTTGCCTTTGTCAGCAACTGGAAATTGTTACTAATAACAACATTTAGGGTTATAAATTCCATAACCCCTATCTGACTCCATGCTGTACATTCCAAGAAATTACAAAGTGAGAACTCTGGCCTGGGCTTCAAGGAGGAGTTATGCTGAGATGCACAAAAGTGTTCTGTGAGAAATTTCAGTGCTTTCTGCACTCCACACTACCCCCATCCCCATGGCCATGCAGAGGACACTGAAGCCTTACACAAATGTGTGTCTATCATGCTACTTAGTCAGAAGTTTGACACTGTTTTTAAAACCAGACCCAACCTCTACCATGCTCTACATTATCACAGAATCACAGAATCATTTACATTGGAAAAGACCTCCAAGACCATCAAGTCCAACCTTTGACTGATCACCATCTTGTCAACTAGACTATGACACTAAATGTCACATCCAGTCAATTTTTGAACACCTCCAAAGATGGTGATTCCACCACTTCCCTGTGAAGACATTTCCAATGTTTAAAATCCTTTCCACAAAAAAATTCCTCCTCATGTCCAAGATTATTCTTGATCATGATATCTCATCATTCTTGTCTTTCACCTGGTTCAAAATTCTCCCTTCACTAAGGACTCAAGCCCATGAGCTAACGAGCTGTGGGCACTACTGTCACATAAATATTCTTATTAGACACAAGCTTTATCCTCCACTCATATTTCAATGTTTGACCATCATTGCACTAGAAAGTTTAATTTCAATTAACATGTCCCACAACAAAGAGCATAAAGTCTGAAGTAAGCACTTGAGACATTTTAGCAGTCAGTTTAAAGAATTTAGGGTGAGCCAAAATTGAGCATAATCAGCAGAATTCCTTCCCTGTATTCCAGATAACAATATCAGACATTGGCCAGATACTTGGGTACTAAGAGAAGAGCTTAGAGAATTAGTAATTTTTTAATCATGTAAGACACCTGGTTTTACTACGTTACCTTGTCAGGTGAAAGGCCAGTGGCCTTATACTGCAGGGTAAACGAATGAGCTCAGAAAAGTATTCTGGGTGTTCTGCTCTATGGCAAGGTTCTCTCCTTCAATGAGCACAAATCCCAAATCCAAAGGCTATCCCAAAAAAATGAGTACAGTATTTGGCCCATTGTTAGCATACTATGCTTAGCAATCTCTAACACAGAACAATACCCAGTGGATTTTGAGGGTTCAGCTTTCTTCAAAACTATTTCTTTCCTTCATAAAAAAAAGGACAAAAAAGAAGAAAACACAGAACCATGGGAAAGTAAGTTAGGCAGGAAACAAGTCTATTCACATTTGTTACCCAGAAGAAAAGTAGATTTTAAAAAAAAAGATACATATTTTAAAAGCTGAACATTTTAGCTTAATTTTAATAAGTATTTATTCAGAGTCCTGTGGGAAAAGAATGAATGCCATATAACATATCTGATGCTGGAAAGCCCTTAATATACTCAAATTCATGTTGATTAAAGTGGGAAACATGGGAACAGAAGGTCCTATTTTATATTTTTTATTTACAATCAGGCCACAGTTTGATAATAGTTAAGCAAAACATTAGGGATTTTATTTTATCATACAAGAACTCCTAAGCAAAGGATCTTGTGAAGATTTATGTTTAAGGCTCTGTAAGAGATGAACCTCATCTGCTTTAACTGATCGTGTGTGTGGTCAGTATGCCTAAAGTCATCCCTTTTATAACAATTTTGTTATAAAATTGTTCAAAACTACAGGATCAATAAATGCAAATGCAGGGACTGTAATAAATGAGTCTCACTTAATCTTTCCTGTCATTGAAAATGCAGTTTCAGAGTAGTTCTGTCTTCAATAATATCACTTAAAAGATCAAGAAACAAAAGATCAAGAAACAACAGTTCATAGAGTTATAGTGCAAATTAGCTCAATCCATTAATGTTCATTTTGTGTTTGTTATACTTCATGGGAACAAATAGTCTGACTTCTCATAAATCAATAAAAAAGCAAATTACATGTGGACTGACTATATATGAGAATAAAAGTAAAAAATCACTACTGCTAGATTAATCTATATTTCTTACTACTTTCCTATTAGTAGGTACATCAAGTCCTAGAACTTTAGAAAGTTGTCCAATGACAAATCATTCAGGTTTTTTCGCACTACTATATAATTCCCCAAAAGATTTCTCACTCTAGTGTCAGAAATCACATCTTCTGTCCACTGTCCTCAAAGAAAAGGTGAATAAATTCTTCACAGTAGTCTCTCCCTAAAAATTTGTTTGAGAAGAGAGGATATCTCAATAGAAGGCATCATCGCCAATTCTCTTCAACGTCTTCTTTAACAACCAGGACACGGGACTTGAAGGAATAATTTTTGCTGACACCACTGAATGTGGAGGAGCTGTCAATTCCCTCAAGAGCAGGAACAGGCTCCCCAGGGAAGTGGTCACAGCATTAAACCTGTCTGAGTTTAAAAAGTGTCTGTGCAACACTCCCAGGGACATGGTGTGATTCTTGGGGTATCCTGCACAGCACCAGATGTTGGACTCAACGAACCTGGATGGATGCCTTCTAACTTAGCATTTTCTATGAGTCTATGGCCTCTATTGGCAAAACCCTCCCGTTATTAAAATTGTACTTGCAGCACCACATGTCACGTTTCTCTTAAGAATGATTGCTGCCATCCCTCAATTTATTTTTTTTTTTCTTTACTTTCTACCACATGGGAGGGTGTTGCTCAATGGTGGCTGTGTTTTGGAGTATCACTACCAGACACTGAAGCTCTGGCTTGAATTTCCAGAATTCACTGTGGTCTGTAAAGTCCAATGCTGAGAATGTACAAACCAATCTCCATTCTTTGTGCACAATCCAAAGGGTGCAAGGAGATTAAATACTGTGACTTGATCTAATACAGTGGAGAAATACAGTGGAGAAAGAGTGCTATGCACGCAGACTTCAAACACATAGTTATATTTTTTAGCAGTCTGCACAGTAGATTTTGTCTGGGAGAAGTTACAGCACAGATCCTACTGCACTGTTCATGAAAAGACTGTAAGTAGAAAAGGAAGAACAGTTCCACTGAAGACCTGTTTTATGAAACCATGGCAGTGCTAACAAGGCATTACTAAAACAGCTTATTTGGTTCTATGAGAACTGACAATTGTTGATGCTTAGTTGGAAACATTCTGGTTTTCTAGGATGGGTTCATCAGTTGGAGGGTGGAACTATAAAGCTCCAAAAATTTCTTAAAACACTTTAGAAGTCTTAAAAATTAAAGTCACTTTCAGTAAGAAGGACACTGATAAATATTTTCATTAAAACATATTTTTAAAAAACATAATTATCAGCCTACAGATCCATTCTCCAAACCTTTACAATGGTTAACTGGTAGAGATCATGGGTTTTTGTGGCGGTTTTTTCTTGCTCAAAATTAAGTTCTCCACCTAATTCTGTACAAGTGGGAGAAGATTCTTTTCAAATCCAATTTCCTTCAAATATGAAAAAAAAAAAATAGCAAACAGTTCCAAACCTCTTTTTACATATGACTCATCAAATTTTGTATTTTGGCTCTCAGATATGTTCTCTGTTTCAGAGAGGAGATCCGTTCTTCATTTAAATCTGCCTAAATTACTTGCAGTGAGCCTGCTGTGTGAGTAGCAAAATCAGCTTACCCTGTCCTGGGCAGGTTGCTTAATTAACTCCTAAGTTCCAAAAATTTGCTGCACTCACCTAGAATTCACAAAGGAGACAAGCCCCCTAATGCCTATTTGTATTACCTTGAAAGTTAATTAGGTTTTAAATTAACACAAACTGTACACTTACCAGGTTTTTCAAGATCAACTGCTTCAGGATTTCTCTCAAGACATCTTTTTTATTGCACTGATTCATATAATTTCAAAGGTCTGCATGTTTCCTTATCCTATTTCCCTTTCCAACAGCTGTTAGCTACCTTTGATCTGGGAACCTAATTTGATAGACTAGGGTGCAGTATTCTGGCTCCTCTCTCCCACTACCAGAGGGGTCAGCCATCCACATGTGCTTACTTTTTATATGCCCAGAGGTAAATAGTCACAATCAGTCTCTCTTTGTGTTATCTTTCAGCTTTCCAATCATTGGTAAAGCATTTGGGTATTTTTAAAATCAGGGAACATTTTCCCATTAATGTGCAGAATGTCCAGAAATTTCTAAATTGTTGTCACTGTCTCTACTTCACACTAGGTATCTAGTTCTCCTTGGACACAGGAGAGGGAAATGTAAAGATATGGGAAAAGAGCATAAGTGTCAAACTTCACTGTGACAATCTTACAAGACTGTCCTTTGGGAATCAATCAATCAATCAATCAATACCAGCTGTGAAACACCAGAAAGACAGGTGCTTAGTTTCTGGGTTTTGGAGCCTACCTATCCTGACCACATCTTCCCTTTTCTTTCCATTCTTTGTTAGGCTAAAACTGAAGTTACTGTTGCTCATTCCTATCCAGTTGCCTTTTGTACAATATATTTACTTCTTGTCTTTTGTGTTTGTATAAGAATCTTGTAGCACTCAAGTACACACACTGAAAAATAAAGATTAATCACATAAACTGAAAACTCGGAAGAAAAAAATCAACTGAGCTGAAAATGTTTAAAGTCCTGCAAGGGTTTAAAAGGTTATAAACTGAAAGGACAAAGGTTTTTGGAAGCAGACTTACAAGTAAACAACCTCACTGTGACCTCATGCTCATATAAGGAGTGAAGAGGAGGAGATGGACCCGTTAGGCAGGAAGTTATAAGAAAACTGCTGAGCTAAAAAACAGCAGAGAAAATAATATATGAAGGTCTACAGTTGAATCTGAAGAGGGGGAATCTCCAAGGACTAACTGGAGAGAAGAAACTACATTACAACATTTTCCTGGCCTATGAGCCTAAGTTAGGAAGTAAGCAAAGTCCAGACCAGTGCCAGATCGCTGGGATTCACTGAAGCTCACTGTGTGCCAGAACATTCTCCAAATTGAACAAGAGGGAACAGAGACAACAATGACCCTGTTTTTTATAATCTGTCTTAACTAGGAGCTGTAAAGCAACAAAACCTAGGGACTGATCTGGAGATGATCCACATGAATCTGCTTAGCTGTCCACAGGAAGAAAACTCCCAGAATAATGCACAAGAGGGCTGAGACGAAAGGGATTTGGATGACTATCAAAACATAGAGAAAGAAGTTCATCTCTACTACCAGACAGGATGCTCAAGTAATGTTTAAAGGAATTTCTGCAAACCAACCTTATTCTTTTTCTAGTGTGAGAAAAGAGGCAGTTACCTATCAAGTGAAGAGACAATACCAGTTCAAAGAGCATCTGACCTTACTATAGCTTGACACCAGAAGCAATTACTATAAAGAGAAGTTGCTGGAATGTCAATCTGTGCTTATTTATATTCAACTTAACTGGAAAGAGGGCCAACAAAATGCTGAGGAATTGTGGTTAACTGACAAAACACAGCGCTACAGTCAAAAGGAGGTATGAAAACCAGGTTAGGAAAGAATAGGAGCTGGAAGCAAGTAAAAAGCCTACATGGAAAAAAAAAATGTTGCAAGAATCCAAAAGAGTTTATTTTAGAGAACAAGCAAGCAGCCAGGATCTGGAGATCCAGTAACAACTCCAGTTACTATTTTAGGATATGAAGAGTCTGAAGAAGTATGAACTTGTAAATAATAACTTATAAATAATTAATATAATTAAATAAATTTAGCATCCTCCTTAGTGTAGCAGATTGTTTTCATGTGGTGATCCAGACACATAAAGGGCACTGTACCAGGTTCTTCCTGGAGTAATGCATGGGTTAAGGTATCCATTCTGTCACCATTTCAGACAACTGTACAGCAGGCATTATACTAGAGAGGGCTCATCTAAAATACATTCAGTGCCATATATGTTAGTTATTTCCAAGTTCCATCTTCATATAATTTAATTTGTCGGTAAAGAAGAAAAGGAACTGAGGGAAGATATTGTGGGATCACAGGAGCATTTCATACCACATATCTTAGTCTACTGACTTAGGATCCTTGCTACCTCTCCAACATTTCTACAGTGAGTAGAGAAGAACAGGCTGTTGTAAGGCTGTTTTTCAGAAAAGGCCCCAAGATGTTTCTGTATCCTCCACTGAGTACTTTAGTATAGAGTTTGGAAAGATTAGTTTTCCAGGTTGGGTGGTTCAGCTGAGTGTCCAAAGTCAGACTGTGGCTTACCCCATACTATCCCTTATCCCAGTGCCTCAGACATTAAGGTAAAATAAAACTTCAGGGGTCAACTCTCTATATAAATGAATTCCTTAACTCTAGCCTGTAATATTTGTAATATTGCTTTCAGGAAGGTTTCTATACATAGAGACTACATAAGGTCAGCATTTATGTCCTGCAAATGAGTCCCTTAAAAATTCTCCTGTGCTCTTGAATTGGTTTATAGAAATATTTGTTCCACATGAACATTTGCCTCACCACACTTGTCCCAGCTTGTTATATATTTCTTTGTTCAAAGACTTGGCTTCTCATTCCACAGCAATCAATGATATAAAATTTAAAGGATACAGGGTGCACGATGCATAATTGCTTCCCATTCTTGAACTGCCAGGTTCTCTTCCCCACACATTATGATGGCACTCATGATAAAGATAAAGAGAGAAATCATCTTCCTGGAACATTGTAAATGTCATTGAAGCAAGTCAAGCGAGCCAGAAGGACCAGGATGAGATAAGAGTGGAAATAATAATCTCACAGAGGTGAAGCATGTAGTAAGTTGAATGATGGACTTCCATAGGAGCAAGTTCAGTGAAGCTTTTTGGGGTGTGAGTGGATAAGGAGGTAGGTACAGCATATGAAGTCAGTAATGTGTGTGTGTACACATACACATGTGTTTGTTTATTGTAGATGAAGGAACAGAGCGAATTCAAAACTCTATAACTCAAAATAAAATGAGCTGAATTCATAACACGTATTTGTGTGGCAGCCTTTACTGCACATGTCACATCTGGAATAATCTGGGGTCCAGATGGCTGGATAATGAGAGCTCACCGGCCTGTCCTGGAGGAGGTTCCTAAATCTGTTCCCACACATGTTGATTCAGGGAGCTGCAGCTGCTGTGCCAGTAGGCACACCACAGTGCAGGCTAGATCCATGTACATTTGAAACAAGTGTGAGCTCTGTAAAATAATTCATCTAGGGTGGGTAAACCTGGAATAACACAGACTGGAGTAATCTTTGTGACAGTGACATTATGAGTAGGGACCCTTCTACAGGAGTATTTCAGTGTTAGTCTACAACAATTCATGAGAAGCCTACAATCTGAATTTCAATTGTTTTTCCTCTGTGAATTACCAATAGCTGACTGCTCAGCAGTCAAAACTACGGGGAACAGTCATCAAAATAACCTATCACTACTTGGGTACTTTAACCCCATTCATTCTTTTTTAAAAGTGCTGTCAGGCTGTTGGCTCTGCTACAAAAATAGTTTGAGCTAAGGAAAGACATGTGAACTCAAGCCTAAAGCAGCATTTAAAGGGAAACAGACTACACAAAGTATTAAGGCCTGTGGTGGTGAAGGAGACACATACACACAAATGCTGAGTCTATTGGCTGGTCACAGAGAAGGGATTTTCTGTAGGCGAAATAAACACCAGCACTGTTATTAATGTTATTAATTTTTTTCTGGATCATCCTTTGTGCCAGCTCCACCTATCATTCACACTTCACGGATAGTTCAATTAAAAGCACTAACAACTGCCAGCTTTACAATGTTAAAAGAAAACAGTTGTTATTAAAATAAAAAATAGCAGCAACTCATATCATCGGACCACCATAACATTGCACAGCTTGGCACAAGTCTTGAAGTCTCTGCTCTACTGAGGCTCTGTCCAGACCACACACAGCCTGAAATAGAATATAAATCATTACAAAAAAAAAAAAAAGATGAAAATAAGATGTTAATGTCTTAATCGGGATNAAAAAAAAAAAAAAAAAAAAAAAAAAAAAAAAAAAAAAAAAAGATGAAAATAAGATGTTAATGTCTTAATCGGGATTTGCAATATAATCATCTGCTTTGACTAATCTGTAAGTGGCAGAGATGACAAAACTTTCCACCCTAGGGGAAAGTCTGATATTCTGATACTTATTTTTATAATTAACTGAGACAAAACTTTAAAAAGTCTTCTCTTCCTTTTTTAGCTTTTTAGCTGAATTATTTTAATATCCTTGAATCAATATATTTTATCTTATCTGTCAAATCCAAACTGAAATAAAAGGATCTATTCTCTCTGCTAGCAGGGATCTCCAGGGACTAACTGCCATGCAGTATGGAAAACATAGCCCATATGCACAGCATCTTTTATATAAGGAAGAAAAGCATGAAAGATCCAAAGCAACAAATTTTATATGTTATTTCTAATCTTATGCTGAAACAGAAATTAAACACTGGCAGACCTGAAATATTTCCATCTCCTGTGAAATCTTCAGAAAAGGGGAAGAGAAAAAAAAGAGGATCCTTTCTTATTAAAATTTCTCTTTTGAGAAAGCCACATTTACTGACACAGAAAATGGTGTTCAAGTTTTATCGTCTTACACATTAAAATTACTGTCAACTCTGTATGAATGTAAAGAACAGCCACTTCCAAATGCGTATACATATACTTTACAAAATAATTTAAAAAACCTAGTAGAAAACACCTATTCTGGTATTTTTGACATTTCAGATGCAACCATTAAGAAATCCTCAAATCAAGACTGTTTTCTCAACTGTACTAGAGTTCTCTTGTGCTTGTAGGTTATTATGCAATCTTTAATTACACAAAATGCACACTATTTTTTGCAGACTCCTCCACCTCTTACCTCCCCTCCCCTCTCCCCCCCGCC
>VXBB01016138.1:1360309-1420809 GCA_013399915.1 Illadopsis cleaveri | reverse complement strand
CGTTTCATCTGCTGCGCAGAGTGAAAGGTGATGCAGAAATGAATCAGTGTTCTGCTCTGAATGAGCCCATTGTCCCTCAGTCCCTCGCCTCGCCTGGCTCGCTGCACGACTTAGAAGGTGTCCGGTAAATGAGGCAAAGGCCTGCAGGAAGAGGATTGTTCATCCTGTGCTCACTGTGCCTCCCCAAAGTGCTGTCTACAATCATGCCATTAAACATACTGCCTGCAGTTCTCATGTGGGGGGAGACACAAGCTGATGTTATCTATAAAAACATAATGATAATTTTCTGTACTTTTGAATAGGGACATTTGCTATGTTCTTTTATGTACAGATCTGTAGGACTTGTGCACTTGATATGAGACTTCAGCTGGCCCAAGCTTCCTGCAGCAAAAGAGAGCATTCACTGACAAATTTAATTTACAGACACTTTAATAGACATACACAAACATACACAAAAATAGAGGGAGGATTTGAAATGAACTTCTTTAATATTTCAACAGATGTTACTCAGCCATTAAAGAAAGCAAAATCCAGTTTATACCACTGCTGCTGAAGGATTTTATTTCAGTATCAGAAAGCTTGTTATGTTGTGTCAAGCTGATGCTGCTGAAGACTACTGAAGTGCTGATATGTGAACCTAATTTGGAGGATTTGCAAGCTGTGGAACTAGTAAGATCACAGATAACAAGGGGATGGATCTATTACACACTTTCTCTGGTTTCACCATGACATAATGCTCCAAAAATCAGAAAGTAAAATACAGAGTTGGCCCCAGTCCAAGCATCCCAATATGTTAACTACAAAGTTGGATTTGTGCATGCAGCACAATTAATTTCTTTTTAAAAAATAATTTCATGTTTTTTAAAAATTAACATAATCAACAGTAGTGAAGGCTAGAAGTCTTTGTTAAACACACAAAGCAGTCTTCTTCCTCGGGTTAGACTGTGGTGGAAACTCAGGAGGGATACAGTGTTGTCTCTTTCCTTTTCCCCTCCAGTGAGCGTCACTTAGTGCACCATGAACCCTGGGTCACACACAATCATATGGTTAGCAGATCTCCACTCCTCCTTCCTCTCTCCACATCACAGCTTAGCTTAGCCTCTGCCTTCTGCCGCAACATACCTCTGCCCTGAAGAGAACAGGCAATCTCAACAATCAAGCAGAATATTCTGGCTCAAACTCCATTCTGGCTTTGGCTGCTTTAGTAAAACTGTCAAAAACTAATGGAAACGTGTTGCATTTACTGTAATGGTTTTTGTGTTGTAAACACCTGGTCTTGATGGTTCAGATATTTTGTATAGGCTGTAGAATGATGATTTAGATCACTGCTGGCTTTGAACTTTGAACATGTTACTACCAGACTACTCAAGCATCTATATTAGAAGCTGCATGAGAAAGGACAGTTTCATAGCAAAAAAACCCCCAAAAAACCAACAAAAAAACCCTGAAGATTTTTGCATATCTTGTTTGAATGAAACAGACATCTCTTACAGTTTTGAGAGAAGACAGCAAGAGACTGTCACCAGAATAATCAGTGTCCTCAGATGATGAAAAAGAACCAGACCCAAATCACCATTCTGAATCGATGCAACAGAGATTTTTTTTTCCTAAACCGAGGGTAAGTATCCCAACCATTTAGCCGTCATCACATCCAGTGTTTTTGTGTTGGGTTTCTGTAACTAGAAATTCCATCTTGAACCTGCAAAGCCTCTCTTGAGAAAAAAATTGATTGAAACTAACATGCTTCCCTGTAAAGTTTGATTTGGTTTTTGCACTTTCCAATAAAAATAATCATGCAAAAGTATGACTTGCATTATAATTTATATCTCATTTATTATCTTGGCACCTGAATTACAAACAAACTTACTTGTGAGCCTAAGGGTCTCTGAACAAAATTATCCATTTCCTAGGAAGCCAAGCTCCTGAGTTTTGTCTGATTTTTAGTCTTGAAACCAATGTCTTGGATCAAAGATTTGAGAAATAAGACATTTGGCTTCTCTTTCCAGTTCTGCCACTGAGTTCCTGTTGCAACTTGGATAAGTCACTTAATATCGCTGTCCCACATTTTCTTGAGCTACTAAGTAGACACAGCAGTATGCAATCTGAGTGTGTTACAAAGCTAAATTAAAAGCCTTAAACAAAAGGTTCTAAGTGTCATTCCCCTTTTCTTTTCTTTTTTTTTTTTTTTTTTCTAGTTATAAGATCAAAGAGTGAGAGAGGGAGTGTATTGTGTTTATAAGCAGTGAACATCTGATAAGTTTTATAGTCTATGCCAATATTGCTGTAATACCCTTTTAAACCTACTGTCCCCAACTAGAAAAAATAGGAATAAAAACATCATATAAACAAACAGTAGTGCAAAAGACATGCCAAGGTGCAAAGGACATGCATATTCATATCCCATTAACTTTGGTGTAACTGCACAGCAGGCCTTCCAGCCCCCAACGTTTTCTGATGATTAACACCACACAAGTTTTCAGTGTTTGATGTATACTCCTTGTTATAGATCAAAATCACTTTGCTTTACTCCATTTTTATGTTTCTTAGATTCATTAATCCCTCCCAAAACTTACATCAAAATGGCAGTCTTAAGTTCCAAATCTAATTTTTAACCCAAATGTGATTGCTTGTGCCATGCTATGTTGATGCTGCAATTGTGTATCAGATCTTGTAGCTTTAGACACAGATGGATAACAAGGAACACTATTACCAAATCTGCATGGAGTTATACAGGTGAAAATTGTTCCCATACACACTTCTATCTCTGATTTAAATGTTTGCCTTATGTCTTTAAAGTGCACATCAACAGAATATGGGACCATGCGCTTATTCGCGTTGTCATCAGACCACTATCATGTCAGAAATATTCATACCTCCAGTGAAATTACTGCACAAAATAACCTTAAATGTATTACTTGGCATATAATTTCTGTTTTACAGAGCACTGCTACCTGCTCTAAAAGCTTCCATGTTTGTTTACTTTTGTAGGTACAGTATATTGGACAACTGAATAAATCTTTTGCTGGAGAAGCCTTCTACAGTTTAGTTTCCTGTTGGTTTTCTATTTCCCTTGCAATTTACTTGCAATACAGATTCCCAATCCACCTATGGTGTTTCCAAATTTTTCATGCAACCTATAAATCTATGTTTTTTATCCAACCCCATTGATCAGTTTGGTCCTGGCTAATGTGGATAAGTAATTGCATGATTATCCACAGGTTCTGGGCTAATTACTGTGAGGTTACAATCTGTTCAACACTTTTCACTGATGCTGTTTTTCCAAAGTCTTTCTGATCTTTTTAAAATGCAACCTTCCTAATTTTTTTTTGTCACAATTGCCAATATTTCTGTATTTATACATAAGGACCTCAAATCTATCCTCAATCCAATGTGAATTTGCTTTGACAACCAGGAAGTTTTCTTCCACTATGCCCCTGTGTTTCCATTTCTCACTAAAACATTGGCTTGACTTAACCCATTTGTTGGATCAACACAGTCTATAATACCAAATAGGCCTTGACTTTTTATGATGTCAAATAAGAGAGACAAGTATTCTTCCAGCTGAACGCATGATGGTGACACACCCCTTTCCCTGTATTCAAAATACCATGAGCTGTCAATAAATATAAATGATAAATAAGAATCCAGACTCCAAACCTTTATCTCCTGTCCTACCTATGAAAAAAAGAAATGCTAAAATCACTGCTGACTCATGAAATACTTGTTACCAGAAAACAACCTATTTCTTCGGGAATGAGATTTTTCACTATGGCCTATATCATTGATGTTTGGAAACACGTTAAGAATCTAAATAGCCTAGACTAAAAAAATGGAATATAGATGATTGGAACAGGCTCAGAAGGAAGACAAAAATTCCTTCATTTTCTCAAACATCAAAGCAGTGTCTCAAAGATGATACTGTTCAGTCTAAATCTAAATATGCAATAAAAATTCTGTCTTGGTTGGAGCATCAGCTTAAGGTAAATTTCAGGCACAGAATACGAAGTCACCATGGGGAAACTCATTCTCACAAATCCTTACATCAATCTCAGAACTTGCTGTTCCAATGTCCACGTCTCAGGGCATTTATAAAATTGCTTCAAGTTTTGGAGTGAAGACTGCATTTAAAAGCTGTCTGGAACAGCACAGCACTCTAGAATAACAAAAGTGTTTATCTAGGCAAAAGACACAATTTTCTCACAGACCTTTCAAAGCTGTGAAATGGGCCCACTCACCAAGTAATAAACTTTAGAAATCCCACCACCTTTTGCTCCAAGGTCAAAGAACATTTCTTTTAGATGGACTTGTAAAAGCATAACTGTATCTATAAACACAAAAGAACAAACCAAAAGAAGCTCTACTGAAACAAATCTAAACATAGTTTTCCCCATGGGAATGAGATCTGAAAAAAAAAATACCTCATGCTATTCCTCATTGTTTTATTGAGGGTGCTCCCCCGAATTAAGAAATATGATAAAATAACTACATCTGAAAGGATACCCATACAGAGGTATTCCTACAAGAAAATCATGTCAAGGTGAAATATCCATAGACCAGAAATGCCAACCATTTAACTATATTTATTGTTTGACCTCTCACCCCTTGGTCAAAGTTCTGAATAGTTACAGATTTAAAAGTTTCCGAATAAAACAATTCAATATTATGCATAGAAATACCATTTCAAATACCCTTACATACTTTTTATATGGATGCACTGTCATTTTACTGAGTAAATTATATGCCCAAGATTTCAGCTACGACCCATCTTTCAGAGCTTTTTTTATCTAAAAAAGGACTGAGTGACTTTTTTTACTGCACCTGAAACATTCAGGGACCAGATATACCTTTTATTGTAAAAACTCTACGTATAAACTAGAAGACATCTAGTAAGCAAAATCATTATGTCATTTTTATCTAAAGATTCATATAAACTCTCACTAACACCATAAGTCCATCTACTTCATTTGAATTTATGCTTTCGATTTGCTCTGATGGTGTTTTAAATCCCCTGTAATTTTTTGTTTTCTGCCACGTCTACCACATGTACTGTAAAAAAATAAAGGTTATTTTGTTGCCACCCACCTATAAAGATTATCCTGCTTCCAAAATGTGCTGAAAATTCTTCTTGGGAATTTACTCTTAACATAATATAATCAAACTGTGAAAAGCCAGTCTACAATACACAATAAGAATCCTAAAAGTTGCCAAACGGAAGACAACCACTTGACCAAACAAGCACATTATTTATTACCCACCCTGGAATGAGAATCAGGTCCCCAGAGATGAAGGGCTAGGACACTAAGCCTTAATTCTAAGACTGGAAAAATTATTTGCCTCTCCACATTTTTTCGCTGAATTTAATCCAGTCTCTGTTTCTTGGTTATCTAAAATTCAACACACAGTTTATCTATACAGAAGATCCAAAAACTTTTGGCTTCAGCTGGAAAAATTCTACTTTATGTCACTCTTGTGGGCATTGTCATGATTTGAGACAGTGGATATCCTCATTCTACAGTGTTCCTACAGCAACACAAGTTTGGATGACACAAAATCAACACTATCCCAATGTCAGATTTCCTATTCATTCCTTCCCTGGAAATTCATAAAAACATGGAATTCAATACTCCGTATAAATACAAATGTGAGTATAAACTTTGAACTTTTTTCTTAAAGGTGTTTATTGCTTATTGTAAATGCATTCAGAATATGCTACTAAAATGCATGATTTCTGTAAGCCGCTAAAGAAATATTTTTCTGGTTATGTCCTGCAGCACAGGCTCAAAAGTGTGCAAAATCACAAACAGAGCAAATTCTTTAAATGACAAATGTGTACATTTTTTGTTTATATGCAGCTCTTCAAGTCAAAAAATAATCTTCTTGCTTTTGTGAGATAAATCTGATGGCACAGTCTTGAAATATATTTTTTGTTCTATGCCACTTTTATCTCCTTTGTAACATTCTCTAACGTGACTGCCAGAATGCTGTTCTAATTTGGGGGATAATTTTCTATATGAGAACTGACAGAATGAAAATAAATTCAAAGTTCCAGGAAATAATGAGTTCCCGATTATGTGTCTGATTACTGTCAGCTCAAGGAATGTACAGACTTCAGAAATGGAAGAGACCACCTTTTCTTTCACCAAACTGGGAGTCCTGTGTTGATTGCAGAGGGAGAAGACTTTCAAGTATCTTTAAATACTCCCTAGTTCTACATGAGAGTTATTTTGAGGTCATGTTCACATTTCCAGACTGAATACAATTCTCTGGTAGAGACATCTGAGTCTTATCTGCCTATTTCTGGCTCTGTTTGAGAATGTTTATATTATTCAGTGTGGGAGACTTGAACTCATGACAAGGAACATGATAAATTTTCTTAATCAAACTGGGTATCAAGAGGTGGTCTGTCATCATTTCCCTTTTGTTGCACTGTGAAAGAAAGCAAATAAGGAGCATCCAGTGTGATCCCCACTTCTGTTTCAAGTCTCCCCACCAAGTCATTAAACATTCTCTGGCCTTTGTCAACAGCCTGGTAAACATCCAGAGAAAGAATCAGAATAAAATAGTTTATTTAACATTCCTCTCCTCCAACTGCTGATTAGGATAAATAGTTTGGATAAAAAGCCTATCTGTTCCAAAAATCACAAAAAGAAAGGATTCAGCTATCAGCAAAGTTTAGATTTGGTTTCAAATATTTTTAAACAGCAAAAGAGTTTTTTGTGCTCTTTGATATTTTCCCCATCCTCAGCACATCATGTTAGCACCGTGTCAAAGCAAAACATCAACATCAAATGATCATTGGGTAAACTCCAGTGAACTGGAGTGAAAGGCTGGAGGCTGAAATTCCAGGCACAATATAAAATTTGGAGAAATGCCAGAACAGAGTTCTTTTTAAACTGCCTAAAAGACTGAGGAATTGATATCCAGCAAATCCCTTCATTGACCTAATAGTTTGGAAATTACTAATTCTGGTCAGACTGATGAGTCCTTTGAGCCAGGATCATTTCCTCTGACAGGGAAAAGTGTCAAATGTTTCAAAGAAAAACAGAATCTTCTTCCTCTGACCACCATTGTGCTCATCCATAATGAAAACAAAGTGACACTATGCCTAACAAAAAGCATGTACCTAGCACGCAGAAACTTGCGGTCAGCTCAGGAAGTGAAACAGAAGAATTCAGGGCTGCTTTTTATTTTTATCCCGGACAAAGCAATTTTATAATCCCAACCTACTTGCCTTAAAATATTGGGGGGCAGAATACTCTCCAATACCTAATTATGTGCTCTGAAAATGTGGTGTTTTTTTATTTATAGTAATCTTGTTGCCATTTAAGTTTGCCAACTGTCCCATTGCTCTTGTGTTGTACTACAATAAACAGAAACAGCCAAATGATCCTAGCAGTATTCAGAACTCTCTGTCAGATGCTGAGCCAGCACAGATTAGAAGAGCTCTATTGTGCTCAAGCATCATTTAAAATATTGAATGACTACAAAAACCTTAAATGCCCATTCTCGGTGTTTGCATTCTGTAAGAAACAGTCAATCAACAGTTATTTTTTATTGTAGGTCTGCTATGTTTAATATCCTTTAAACATTGGTTCAGATCATCAGCTAACATAAATCAGTAAAGCTGAATTTACTGGATCAGTTTACACAACTAAGAATGTTGCCTGTGGCTTTCCCACAGTAATAAAGTTAGACCACATACCCACTTTGGCTGAAATATCTGAGAACATCCAAAGGATCTGCATACTTAGCTCCCTTTAAGAGGAATTGGGGATAATCTTATCATTCTATCTGATGGGTAATTTCCATTTGCAAAGCACAGATCCCCATGGTGCACACACCCTCTAGAATGATAGGAAGCAAAAATTCCACAAATGGACTCCACAAAAGAATGCTTTATATTTATATTTATACTACTTTATCGAGAAACTGAATATGTTTACACTTCTCAAGTGAAAACTACTGCTGGAAAAAAAAAATGAGCTCACTTCTAGTTCTAAAAAATACATGCCATTTCTCTTGAGAAAAAGTTACACAATATTGGCACATTAACTAAAACGTGGCTTTAGAGTTCATGGTTAATATACTAGTAAAACAGGAATAATAGAATAACTTATGAGTCAAGAAGCCATTAAAAATAGGTCAATTTTCATTTTTACTATTGTCCATGAAAGGAAAATTAACTTTTTTCAAAACCACATCTAGGAGGTGGCTACATACTTTTACCACAGAAGAAGGGAGTTTATCCCCAGATTTACCTCTGAAAATCATGTTCCCACAGCAACTCGGAAAATGTAGTGCAAATTATAGAATATCCCACACTATAGGAATTGGGGCATTTTGAATTCTTATTTTTTCAATGGTGTCCAAAATATTCAGTATTTTCTATGAAGCTACAATTGGTTTCTCTCATTCTTACAGTTTAGGAGAGCTGGTTGAAAAGCTGATCAGAACAAATGGAACAACTGCTGGAACCAGAATGGGAAACAGAGAGATGCTGTCTCCTGAACAGTGATGTTTGGAAGACAACCACCCTCACAGCATCAGGGAGTGCCAAGGAGTATTCCACTAGCATGGAGGAAGCAACATCTGTTGGGTACTTCATGCACGTAATTCAAGGTGGGGCCTGTGAAATACAGTGTATTCTGTGTAATGACCGTGTATTCTCTTGCAGTGAGGGTATGTATATAAGCCAAATGCCATTATTTTGACTGATTTCTGAAACAGACTGAAAACAGAAACATTATTCAAGAAATATGAAGTTTGTAACTGACTCATTTCACCCTCCCCTACTTCAGCTTTTGATTTCATAAACTACTGCAAGGCAGCTCTAAGATAGCTCAGCCACAAGAGCCCAACATATCACAGGAGGATGGTCTGGGCTGGCAAAAGAAAAGTGAGGGAACTCTAGCTCATCATCATAGCTCATCCTGGCAAGCTGGAGAAATAAAAACTAAATAGGTAAGAAAATCAAACAAACAAGTCCAATTAATAAAGAAAAAACGAATCAAATCAGTTATCCTCTTCTTACAAAAAGGAAAAAAAAATAACTTTGACTCAAGTTCAACAGTAACATTTTGGTATGGACTCCTCATATTCACTTTCTTATAATAAAGAATAAATTTCCTGTTTAAATGAAAATAGGACACAAAACTCCTGTGATAATATAGTTTGTGTATTTTCAGCTAGTACCTTTCACAATAGCAGATCTCAGAGGAAAGAGAAGCAGCAGCTGCATGCTGCCACTGGAGGTGAGGAATACAATGCTAGAGCAGTAGCAAGCAGATAGCAGAAGAGAGAGGAAGCCAGACACTGTTTTTTATCTGCAGAAATGAGCCTGGAGCTGGATCTCCCAGAGAGCATGAAAAAAATCACTTCTTTTTTCTTTTATTTTTCCTCAAAATATCTAATATGATTTGAATTCAGAAAGATCACTGGAACAGTAATACAGAAAATAATATTTAAATTTAGTTATTTTAGTTTGGAATGGATAGCTTGGAAAGCGTTTGTTCCAAATTGTCGTATGCCATCTGTAAAATGATTACATATGCATAAAAAAACCTTGGGGGAAAAGGAAAAAGGGAGAAGAATTGACCAGTGGAATCCCTTGTGAAAGTATGTTTAAAAATACTGAGGTTTAACACAAACCAAAAGAAAAGCCAGGAAATTCTAAGTTAAACCTAACAACTCCATCCTGAACCCATGCTGCTGAGAAAAATAAAAGGAACAATGCTGAGACTTCAGAACAGATCTGCAACTTTAACTGAGCTTCCTGATTCCTCTCCTTTTGTTAAACACTTCTAATGTTAACATTTAAATAAATAGCTAACTGCATTTATCACTGCTCTTTATAAATAAGTTTTTCAGCCTGAACATAGGGTAGGTCTGTTTGCTGAAGCCAAAGTACTGGGTTTAAGCACTTTTCATGATGTTTCTTGTGTAAACAACATCAGTGAAGCCTTGTGAAGGTTCAGCTTTATGGCAACTTCTTAATATGGTTCCATAGTAGAGTAAATGAGATTTTTTTCAGGTCCTCCCTTTGGGATGATTTTTCATTTTGTACAAATGTATACAATTATTGAATAATCTTACATGTATGCCAAAATTATAATTATTTCTACTGTGAAAAGGATATATTTTTATTATTTGTTGCCATTAGAAATCAATGAATGTCAGCATTTTCTTTTCAGTTGTTATTGATTTGTTTCTTGATCTTGGATATGCTACAGGCACATTTATTATGCTTCTGCAATGTGCTTATTTGGGATATATATAACGATATTTATAATACTACTATTTTGTGCAATTTTTTTTCCTTTCCAATTTTATTGCCATTCAGCACTTGTAGAAAAAAAAGAAAGTTTAAAGCTTGCTTAGTCAGATGAAATGTGTTTTGTAAAAGGGTTTTGTAAAAGTGAGACAGTTCATGATTATATTCCGTTTCGGCAGCAACTCCCACCAGGTGGAAGATAGATGTAAGCCTGTGCTATTCTTCTGCCACTCAACAAGAAGCAACACTATCATGCAGTATGAGTTTCCAAATTCCAACAGCACACTGGAGCTTGTATCTTATTTTATCAACTAAATACATTTACATACATTTACCAAAGTTCACATCACTTCCATCAGTAAACTGAAAGCAAGAAATGACCAAATAATATTCATCTGAATTATCTGCTGAGTTTTCCCCTCAACATCATTAGTGTCCCTTCCCACAAGACGTGGGCTTTCTTTGAGCACATATCCATATCTGCTAGTTTTTAACTACCCTTTGATCAGCATTTAAGGTCCTGAATATTTATTTTCTTCTGAAACTGATTTCTTTTTAAAAACTTGTTTTTCTTCTAATTTGACCACCTGTTTGCTATTATGCTGAGTTCAGCGTAGGTCTCAGTGAAAACATTTCTACTGTTGGCTGACCAAATGGACACTGGTTGTATAACAGCTGAAGTTTGATAGGTGCGGAAGATGAGCCTGTGGAAAATGTGGCAATGTGTTTTGCAGACTTAAAAAGGAAAGAAAAAAAAAAGACAAAACAGTGCTTTGTTCAAAAGCAGGCATTCTGTCAGGATTAGTATTATTATTTATACTTTATTCTGATAGGCAACATATGAATATTAAGCATAAGACAGGCCCTTTACTGTAATCAAAGCAGAAGAGAGAGCCCAGAATGCAGCACTGGGGGCACACAGCATTTCAGGTTTGGGAAGAACTGAGTAGTTAAGAATGAAGCTAAGTAGAGACATAAAGCTGAGCATACAAAACAAAGCAAATAAAAGATAAGGGCATATGTGAAAAGACTGTCAGAGAATGGGAGAAAACAGAAGAAATTTGAAGCTAACAGTCTATTTGCTTAGTGAGAGAATCTATTCAAAACCATGAAAGATTCAGCCAAAATCATCATCAATTTCATTTGTTTTATTAGGTTTTCTTTGTCCGTAAGTATGAGCAAATTTGCTAAACTGCTATACTGAAGAACAATATTTTCAGATACAGAAGCCTCATATATATCTATTACACCTCCAAGTGTGGGATAAATATGATCCAAGGGTGGAGCAAAGTTCCACAAAGAGAGAGGAGAAATTATACATTCCAGAAGTCTTTTAAAATATCGTAGTGGCATCTAGTGAGCAAAGCATCAGTTTCAATTGGGAAGAAATTCAAATGTGGTCTTCAGCACTGAATTAGCTAGAAAAACAACTCAGATAGGTTAAAAACACCTCCAGCAATTAAAGGATGATTCAGAGTTCTGACCAGAAACTACATCACATGAAAGATTAATGTGTAGGTTTCACCATAACAAAGAATGTAAGAAATGGAAACATTCCTGGACCACATTACTTCTGCTCTGCCAGCAAATTAAACTAAAGAAAAAAAAATAATAAAACAAACTCCATCTCCTCCAATTTCCAGTGGCTTATTTTAGTAACTTCTCTGCCTTCATAGAGAAAGAGGACTATATTTTCACAGATGGAAATAAGTGACTCTCTTGTGCCAGGATTTGGCAACTGCTGCCCCATATTGGAAGATATGGGAACTCTAACTGCAGCATATTGTGCAAAATGTATATTATATACAGCATAGTTTGTCTTATAAAGCAGCAATGTGTTCAAGTGAAGGAAAATGATTTGCGTAACAGTTTGGAGAAAATTCTACAGCAGTGTCAAGTAGTGATTCAGACCTCTTTCTCAAAACACCAACGTGTCACTACAGACATTTGCATGACCTCAAAGCTAAGCATGAAACAATGTAGTGTATCTGCAGTCTTCCTGAGAATTTTTATTCATCCTTGGACATTTGGAGTTCTGAAACTGCAGACCCACCCAGTTCTACATGAATATATAGAATTATTCCTCGCTCATTTATTACAGCACACTAATTGAAAATGTGCTTTTCAGTCCCACCATACCGACCATACTACACATACGGGTGAATAAATAAAAAAATGGCAAAGCAAAGGCAAAACAGGTGCTGTAAGACAGCCATGCTGCAAAGAAGTACAAAACTGCTGGTGGGGCTTAGAGCTTGCTTGAGGTTCAGATTGCAGTTATATTCCTTTCTGCAATACATTGGAGTGATATATTGAAAAAAAAAGAAATACTGTTATGCTGTAGGACAATAGTATAAAGAAAATTTTGATGTGTGTTCTGTCAGTGATTCTCCTGATATTTAACAAACAATTTATCAGCTGCCACTCACACACAAAGAATCTAAGACATACATCAGCTATTTCCTTAGGCTCATAACAGAGTTTTGGCAAAGGTGGAATCAAGTCCCATTTCTGCTTTGTCCCTTTGTACATAAGCATGACAGTGGTTGACCTGGCAGCTCGTTCAAATGACCCCGATTGAGTTTGATATTGACTATTTTTCTAGCTCTTAGTTTTATGTTTTTCTTGCATCTATTGGGGTTTAGCCCTTTTTTCTTAGAGTGGGAGAAAAGAAAGCAAGAAATTAACATAGAAAAAAAAGGCAGGGAAACTCCAATTGTATGAGTAGAGTGCACCTTTGGAAGATTTGGGATAGGTATTCTGGAACTTCTCTTTTCAATCCATTTTGAAGAGATTTTAAAATACAGTTAATGAGATTGTCTGTTCAAAGTAACATGAGCTCCAACAATCCCCAGGTGAACGTGGGACTGTAAACCTGGAAAATTGCAGATTGCTAACAGATAAATACTAAGGATAAAGTCTGTGCCTTAATGAGATCATTAGGAATTTTTGTTACCACAAAATATATTCTGAAAAACTTAATTTCAGTGCTATGCAATGACAAAAAACCCCTAAAACTTTCTTTGGATGTGTAAACCTGAGACTATTTAGCAAAGAGAAGGGAGTAATCCAACTGCTGTTATTCTCAACACTCACAAGGCAAGTACTTGGCCATACTTGTGTCTGTTCTTTGGGGAGGATATCAAATCCTGGAGTTCAAAGGAAGGTCACAGAAATGATACAGGGCCTGGAAAACAAGTCTTCTCAATCAAGGCTTAAGGAGAGCTGCTAATCAGACAAGCTCAAGCGCAGATTACAGGCACAAGCTTTCAGCCTTTTTGGCAAGAACTTTGCAGGACTCATTTTTCCAACACTAACAGTAAAATTCAATTCTTGAACATGGCAATTAGTGAAGATGATTAAACATAGAGAAAGTTAGGGACTACGGTATTGAGGCTGAAAGAAACCCTTTCTAATAATTTTTTTTTGTTCTCACTGAACTTTAAGGAAAATTGCTTTGGCATATTATTCCACAGGTAAGTATATTGATATAGATGAAGAGGTAGTGAGAGGAAACTAAGTCAAATGGAAGTGCAGTCCTTTTAGATGTCTGAACTGATGGACCTGTTTCTCCTACATCCCCTCACCTTGGGTACAGCTGTAGATATTGCACCACCATGCTCGAAGTTTCAATCTTTCACATTAAAGCCAGGAAAATTTATCTAATTTCTACTTTACACGGCATGTTATATTTTATTTTTTTACCCTACTAATTTGTCCAAATTGTCAACTTTCTCTTACTCAGCAGGGACAGACTATAGCTGGGGGCTCAGACAGCATGGATGGGCAGGGTGGGGGAGCTCTGAGGGAGGCTGATCACAGACAGTAAAGCCTGGAAGTGCCCTCAGGGCCCCAACATGGGGTCCAGTGGTAGCGTCCTGTGGTATTCCAACACGGACCCTTATGTGGCATGTGGCTGTTCAATCCAATCTATCCACCTGTTTCAATCCAATCAATTCTAAATCATTTCAGGGCACTCAGCAGCCTTACTGCACCTAACAAGGCCTACAAGAGAACTGGAGAGAGACTTGTTATGAGAACATATCGTGACAGGGCAATGGATAATGGCTTCATACTGAAAGAAAGTAGGTTTAAGTTAGCTATTAGGATGTAATTCTCTACTGTGAGGGTGGTGAGGCACAGGAATAGGTAGATCAGAGGAGCTAAGGGTGCCCCAACCCTGGAAGTGTTCAAGGTCAGGCTGGATGGGACTCTGAACAATCTTTGGAAGATGTTCCAGCCCACAGCAGGGTTTGGAACTAGACAATCTTCAAGGTCGCTTTCAACCCAAATTGTTCTATAATTCTATGATTTGCTGTTTGTGCAGCTCCACGCAGCTTTGCCAATGAGAATCAAAACATGTTGTGCCACTGCTGTGAGGGAGCAGGTGAGATCGATGACAGCACTGGCAGGGCAAGGTCAAAGAATTGTTTACCCTTCTCTGCTCCCTGTCTCTTTACACACATCTTTTATGTCCCACACAATGCAAGATACATTTTGAGCAATGACATAATTGAGCTAAACCCAGAAATTTTCTCTCTGGATTAGGCAGAGCATCTCCACCTAATTGGGTGAGGTGCAGTAGGGCTGGTAACAATCCCTCCATGGATGTTTTAGCATGGCCTGAATGCAAGGTGATTCTGCCATTTTATAAAACTGAGTGTCTTTATGTAGCTGTTGCAGGGTGGCAGTGATTAGTGACTGACTTGCTGATTTCAGAAGTCATCAGGCAAACTTTGCCATGCAACTGTATTCAGACCAAGAAAAGAAATTTAATGACTGAAAACATAGGCATCCCTGCCAGATGTTTATGGAGAGCCAAGTAAAGAAACAGGATACTAAGCCCCTCCTGTGAGTAGTCTAAAGAACAGATCCTGGCTGTGAAATGCAGTTGCTTTCTTTCCTCCATTTTTTGAGTGATGCAACCTGCTTGCTCTAAAACACACTCTGCCAGAGTCCCTGCACAATTAACCAAAAAGCTTCTGAGCACAAGTCTCTTCTTTCAGCTCTGCAGTCATGCAGGTTGCAGGCCTCACTTTGCTTCCTTTAAACCAGAGAAACTGGACATGGCAAAGCTCAACTGAGTCAGCCAATTTGTGTCTGTGAACAGGAGGCAATAATTCAAAAGTTATTGAAAGGACATTGAAACAGTAAGGTGTAAATTATTTGATTGTGAAACCAGTCATGGTCTGTAAGTTCTTAGGCCAACTCTGTCCTAGTTTGCAATGCCCAGGCAGGTCCAAAGCATGCCTGTGGATCAGTGACCACAGTGGCCCACTTTGCTGTTTAAACAAAAAAGATTTTTTAAAAATAAATAAATAGATATGTATTGGATAATATAAATTTTAATAGATAAAATAGATAAAAATAAATTTTAATAAATAAATAGACATTTATTTAGATAATTTTTTTTTAAAATCTACCACTCTCTGAAATTTCAGCTTTAGCTTTGGCCCCAGAGATTTGAAGTTGCAAACGGAAATCCCACACAGCCCCCATCCACTGAGGAAATTTTCAAATCCCTTAAACAACTGCAGTTTTCCAGGACCTCTTTCTTCAAAGAGTACCTGAAGTCTCAGTAGTGTCCCTCTCTTTCCAGCCCAAAGATAGAGACCAATGAGCCTGACAGTACTCTGAGAGAACAGCAATGCTTATGCTTCCTTAGGTATCTTTGTTAAAGGGATTTGTCAAAGTAAAACATACATGCAAAAGTAACAACTTATACAATAAACTAGATTTAAGTCCTTTCCTGTTCATTGAAAACTTTTTCCAGACTACTGTTAGGCAACATTCAAGCTCATAATCTCTGTGAAAAGTCAAATACTGTACCACATAAAGTGAGTTACTTGGTGAAATATGACAGATTTCACAGTAGAAACACTGAAGTTATTTTGTCTTTTTTTCATCTAATGTTCTTTGTTTCCCTAATAGTGTAAACAGACAAAGCAAAAAAAAAGGTCACAGCTGAAGTGTGAGAGGAACTCATAATTGATAACTTTTTGAAAGAAATCATAGGGAGTCACAGGAAGATTGGAAATGCTGATATCTGGAAAGATACATATAAATAACAGTACATGACAGGACATATCTCCTTAGGCTCCTACTCACCTTTCAACTTCTTTTATTAATTACTACATAATATTCTCACTCTTCAGAAAACTTCCCTCAATCTTACAAGCATCATCAGCATAGCCTCCAGAAAATGTCAGCTGAAAGCCAGCAAGGAGGTCACAAGACATGTAAATTCCCCACTCTGTTCAAAGTTAACATTTTCATTAATAAACATTATGACTATTGAATAGTTTAATGATCCTACTTTCATCTCAATCTTTCAAGTTTTTTCTCCCTCTTTCCTTCTCTTCCTTTTGCACTTCCTTTTTTTTTTAAAGCACAGGAAAAATTTTAGAGAATGTCACTCCAACCAAAATTGTTGCTTTACAAAATCAATTTCATAGACTCAAAAGGTAATATTTGAAAAGAAAAAGATACAAAACTCAATATTTCATAGAAATTTTCCTTTTACTTAATAGGGAAATCTCAATTTCTTTTTTCTGCATTCAAGATTTCAAAGTTATGCTACTTCATAAGGAAAATAATGGGGGAAAATGACCATGAGTAGAAAATTTCAAATAACTTTGCACCTAAGTTCAAACATGGAGAAGTTTCACAGTGACAGATAAGATCAGTCACCCAAAATATTATTTATCACACTTCTGTACATTACAGGGATTTTCTTATTGTTAAGAAGCAATACTTTGAGAAATAAGGAAGTGTTTTTATCCTAAGAACCACAAAGTCTCCCAGTGTTAGCCTTTTCCAAAAAACTGTGGGTAGAATCAAGATTAGACTGCAAGACCAAACACGAAAGGATAGCTTGCTTTATTCATGGAATTTTAATGTGTGGAGATGACAGTGTCTTCACAAATGGCTGACTTAGATGGTGCTACCAAGCTCCAGGGCAGAGGAAAAAAAAAAAAAAGGTTTAATCAATGGCATTAATACTCATGTTTTTTGTGTAAGATTTTCCATGGATTATCCTTGTGGTTTCCAGCAACAACCACATTTACAGGAGTCTCAAACAATGCTCCTGCTGGAGACCTGTGGTGGATAGAATCCATTGACTATTACCAAGTCACTTTCTAGTTTTAGTTTCTGAAACGTGTATTTTACTTTTCAGCAGATTGCAGGGTAGATTGGCACCAACAAAGCTGATAATTGAGTGCACGGATTGGAAATAATTGGAGGATATAAAATTCTATGGGTAAAAAAACAAGACAAGAAACCAAGAGGGCGATTTAGGAAGAATATAGAAAACAGCATTTCAGCAGACACTTAACACTAGGAAAGAGAAGTTCCTACAGCATTATGCTGGGATTCATGGAATCCCCAGTTTAATTCTAGCCACTTATCTGCCAAACAACTGTTTTGATTGTCTGAGATTCCTGATCTAAAAACTGGATCACAGAATAGAATATTTCTGTAAAGTGTTTTGAGATTTTAAAGTGAATATTCAGCATAAAAACTTACTCCTGTTATAGACAAAGCCATTAGACATGAAATTTAGTCTATGCATAGATCAGTCACACTTTGCCAACCTTTCAGGGTTTTGTATTTGAAATTTACTTCTTATGGAACAATGCTGTATTTGTAAGGTGGCTGAACAAGAAATTCTTCTGTGGTGTGTAATTTCTATTGTTCACTCCTATTTATTGTAAAGGAAATAGATCATGTTGTACCAGGACCAAAGGTAGTATTAGCTAATAGGTGCCTTTGCTATTGAAGTAATAAATTATCAAGTTTTTACATCAGCTTTACTAAACAGGCAACTCTATATTCATAAGTTGGACAAATGAAACATTGTTTCAGAGGAGAGATTCTGATTCAGAAAGGATTCCAAATTTCATTGCACAGAACTGATAAAAGAAACTTCCCCTTTTACTGCATGACTATATCCAATCACACAGAGAAAAAGCACACAGACCTAGACATTTCCACTAGATTATTGACCAGAAATAGTTGGGAAACAGCCGGAACATCTACATTTATACTGTCACCACCCCTCTATATTTCATCTTAAAACACATGCTCCTATTTGTATCTTATTTACATCCCTTAGCAAGGCAGTAGATGCAAAAAGAAAGTCCTGAATTAAATCTGCTACAGTTTACACACTGACTATGATGCTTTTTTACTCTCATTCTTTGGCCGATGTCATTTTATTTCCATGCAAAGAATTTGGCCCTTTGGCACTTCAGAGAGAATCCAAAGGACTAACCTTTTAGTGTTTGGAAACAGCTAACATTTCTGCCAGTGAGCTAAAGCTGGAGTATCCCTTTGTCATGGCCAAATTTATGACATGGATCAAAAACTATAAAAAGCTGTGTTGCATCCTGCCATTAAGGAGAATTAATATTTTCAGTGGTATGTTAACCAAAGTTTTTCCAGTGTCTCTCGTTAAAAGCAGATTGTTGACTTTTCATCCTGGTGTGCCAAACATTTTCACTGAAACCCTAACAAGACTTTCATCTTATAACCATTATTTCTTAATGGACTTGGATAGGGGCAGTGTACGGGAATGGATTTCCTTTTCAGCTCAGCGCAATGGCCCATCATTAGTGTGCTGGGTCTTGGAGAACCATTACACATGCAAACATTTAAAGTATTTCCAGGGTAACTACTTTTCTTTCCTGAAATGCAATTCATGTTTTATCTATTATATTTAAGGAGCATTTGGTCACATTTCACCTTTCAAGTATCTCTACTATGATCACTTCTCATTCTGCTGTATAGTAAAAGACATAATGAATGAGATCATGCACAGAAATATTTTTTTATGGAGTGGATTTTCTAGAACTTTCCCCTCATCTTGGGCAATAAATCTGTCTCTGAAAACCACGAAGCCCAAATGCTGACCATTTGACAAGAACAGAGTATGACGACATCACTCACCACTTCTTTCTTATTATTGGGTAGATAATAGCATCTTTTATTTGGCAAATAAAAGAATAATCTGCTGTTTGCCCTTTCAGTGCTTCTATTTTTAATGATGTTTCTATTCATTCCTGTTTTCCTACTGGCGCTGCCCTAATATATGCCACCAAACAGAACTCACTATCTTTGCAGGAATGTTGGTTTTGTTTTTTCCAAGCTGACACATGCAGTGTCAACTGCTTTCAAAAGTTGTCCATTCCTCCTGTTAAGCCCTCTCATTCCTAATATGTCCTTCTAAAGATTCCTTAACAATTACATACACAGATGCAGTTTTGGAAACTTTCAACCTCTGACGGTATTTTGAATCACGGCCCTATTGGCAGTAAATGAACTCAAAAGTAACAACCCTGGAGTGTGATACCATCAGTTCTAGGAAGCTGTGTAATATTTATATGTCTTCATTCAGACTTTATATCAAATGTAACAGGCTTTGCAACCTTCATTAAGATAAGCTGGCATCCAGAGGTTACCATATGTTCCTCTTTTTGGACTAGTATTTAAGTGCAGATGTGTATTTATTTTTCCACTCTACAGTCCTCCCTGAACTTTTCTTACTGCAAAGCTAATGAAACCATTGCTTTAATCCCTGCTGGCCTTCAGGGTACATCATATGGTCCTTACTATTTAAGAATTCATTTCTGTGTGCTTTTTATTTCCTAACTTCTGCAGTATTTATAACATACCAGTTTAAGAGGTTTTGCTTTTTCTATGAGCATTGGGCAACTAAAACATTCAGTATCACACTGAAGGTGGAACTGAAGCCAAACTGCCTAAGTGAGATGCTGAACAGTTCTTCCAACACTCTTCCTCATTTGCTCAGCATCTTCTCAATTAGTGGAGCTGTACAGAATGGCCTTCATTAACAGGCTTGTCTGACATTTTTAAGTTGGGCTGCTCACCATTCTAATCCAAAACCCAACTTGTATTCCAGAAATTGTTTATGTAGACAACATAGCTACTATAAACTTCCAAATACTGAATTCAAGGTTGCTAAGGTTCTGCATTAGACACTAGCAACCTTCTTTATAGCAGATTAATTCGTGTGAAATTTCTATTATTTCTCATTCTGCATTGTAATTATTCTACATTTTCTTCAGGCTTGAGCCAATCATTTGAATTAGTGGAAGAATCACATATATGATGGGTGATTTTAATGAATTTTTTTATAAGAAACATACCTCAAATGCTTTGAACTATGGACCCTTTTCAACTACCTTGAGTCACTCACGTAAGCCTTAGACAAAAGAGCAAGCGTAGACCATGCTGGAGGCTTTAAGACTTCCAAAATATAAAAGCTACAGATTTGGCCCCATTTTTTTTCATTCCCTTTCTGTGGTGGTTGAATTCCTCGGTGCTTGACACTAGTCTATAAGATTAGACTTTTATACTATGTTTTATACTTCAGCAAATCCCACTGAACTCATTCTAGTTTATGCTTCTTCTTAGAGGAGACTATTATATGTAAGCTGAATCTCTTAACTATATCAAATCCAATATAAACACCCTCTTTATAAGACACACCTCACTCTAATGCTCAGTGTGGAACTCCTAACAAAAATTATAAATGAAGTGCTTTGTTCAGGCATTTAACTCTTTCATTTCTAATATAAAGTCACAATGCTAAAGCTGTTTTTATTTTTCACTTGAAAATAAATATTAAGGAAAGTTGTAACTTAACCCATATGATGTCTTTGAGGAAATCTGGGAGAAGATTTTAACAAGAGAAGAAAACTTACGATGTGACTTTGCCAAAATTTTGAGGTTTTTAATCTCACTTTTTGGAGGGGTGTCTGGGAAGGAGTGGGGGGAGGGGGAATGTGCTAAAACTTTGCTAATTGTTGGAGAATTCAAACCTGTTTTCATTTATTTGAAATTATTACATAATGGAAGTGGGACGCTATAATTCAACCCAAATGGACGACTTCAATAAGCGGGTGGAAATGATTCAGTACATTAAAGAGAAGCTGTTTCAATAACAAATCTTTATTATAATCAGGAGTGAAGTGGTTAATTTAAGTTTTTACTGAAAAACAGGCTGGCAAAAATGTTTCCAGGGATGTGGGGATTTTTTTCCTTTTACTCAGTAGGGGTTTGGAGAGGAGGTTTGGAAGGGAAGGAGGGCTTTGGTTCCAGGATCCCTGCATTCCCACGAGTTCCATTAAGGAAGGGGGAAGGGCTTCCTGCTGAGGCAGCCATCTGCATCTTTCTGTGAACAGCAGGAACCAAAGGCCTGGTAAAAGGAGAGTAAACCCAGGGTGACAATTCTGTCTGCAGTCAAAGTCAGAATGTGGCTGACTTTTTTATTATTAGTCATGTTGTTACTACTATTATTATTAAGGAGAAGGGAGGGTTTCTCTGGCAGAATTAGAAGGTCTATAATGGAATATTAATTACAAGCAAACAATAGGGTTACAGGCAGAAAAGTGTCTAGCACAAACACACCCTGTCAGCCTCTCCTGGAATGCGCCATCGACAGCAAGCTGGGATTGTCATCACCCAAGCTACTGTCGCTCTGCTACAAACTATCTGAAGTCCATGGATGCATGTCTGAGGTCCCTTAAGTTATTGCTTTCTAGGTTAGAGTAAATTAGACCTAGATTTTTGTAAAGTGCTGTCACTTAATACTTATTTTATTAAGGTTATTTTTATGCCCATAATTTGAGGGTAACACATCTGTTATTTCCTCTACTGCCTGGCTTGGAGTGAACATTGCCTATGGAAAGTAACAAAGAGTGACACTGGAAAAAATAACAAGGGTGTTTTAACTTCCAACATCTGGAGAAAACAATATTGGGGAAACAGGAACAAACAGGTACGGTAGCCTAAAAATCAAAACTCCACTTTTTAACAACAGTACATAGTTTATACAGTACAGTAGGTTTTTTTGATTCTAGTCTGGGCAAGCTAATACAAAAAATAAGGTTGAAAAATCTCATTAAAGAAGCAGCAGTTCCAGCTCTTGCTTAGGTCATCCTAATGCCATAACCCCAGGTACAAAGGGAGAGCAAAAAAAAAAAAAAGCTACTAATATCCCTTCCAGAAAAGACTTTCAAAATTCCATCTCAAAAGCTTCCTGTTATGTAGTTTTGTATAAAGTTTTATCACTGCTACATATATATCCCTGGTTACTACCTACACAGATGCAGAAAATTCTACTGTGTCATATAGAACTTGAAAACTGAATTAAGCATTCCTGTGGAGTGATAAATATCAAGATAAAGAGACCAGTGGTCTTTTTTTGAGAAAAAAAATAGTCAATTATAAAACCTCTTCATATTTGCATTCACAACATTGAACATAACAAAATAAATCAGAAAATATATCATATAATTCTTTAGGGAAAAAGCTGAATTTACCATACAAATATCTGCCTAGAAATGACACATTTCAATACTACCTTTTTCTTTTTAAATTTGATAGATTTATTTTACCATGTACATTCCTAAACCCTCCCAGTTGTTGTCTGAATTCCTGTTTGTGACCTTGGAATTCCAAATTTATTATGTCATCCTCTGTCTTTTTTTCCAAGGGCATTGTATTAGAAAATGAAAACAGTATGAAAATACTTCCCTGTCCCTGCAGACCCTCTCCTTTTCTCCTGTTAACAAGTATTGCCTTAGAAATTGTTGGTTTTTTTAATGAAAGGGTAGCTTATACTTACAATACTTTGCAAAATACAAGGTCTAGCTTTGTTTCACAAAGCTTAAGGGATGGGTGTAGCAGAAGCTGCTCATTTCTAGCTACTGTTATGGGGCATAGAGATTTCTATCTTTATTTAATTTTTTTCTTTTAAAGGAAACAACAGATAAGACTTTTGAAAGAGTTCCTGCCTTTCTTCTTTTGACTCGCCAAAAGAGGGCTTCTGCTTTCAGTGGCACCTGTTTATTTTAGCAGTTTTCCTCATGTAAAGGCTACATGTAAGCAAAGACAGTTTCTCCAGCCAGTAATGAGAAGTAGAGAGGTAATGGTTAAGAACAGATGCCTGTAATGGCTGGACCATTGCTTATAGCAGCAAAAGCCAGAGAAAATCACTACACACCTGAACAGAAGATGTGGGTTTTGGTTCTCAGTATACGTGCTCTGCATCAGTAAAGGACTTCTGTATTGGAATAGTTTTCTGAGATTTTCTGTCTAGATACTTTTCTAAAGAACTTTTCTGAGATACTTTTCTGAGAAGGTTTTCTCAGATACTAAAGATATTTTTCTGAGAAGGTTTTCTATCTGGATATATGAAAGTGACTCCAGGCACAAGTGAAATTACTCCAGCTCCTGGTTGAATATCCCAACCAGGCTGCAATACGACAGGTTGCAGTGCAAGAGAAATTCAGTCATGAGAATTTCCATGAGAAATGATATCTGATTAAAACCTTAGTGCAACGTGAAAACTGACATAATGAATGGCAGCCTAACCCTGAAAATCCTCCTTATTTTAATAGGTATTACAAATGCTCAACACCTCACAGGATTAAGTTCAAAGGCAACTTTAAACACAGCTTTTCCTTCACAAGTACTAATCTTTCTAAAGAAACTTTGGGATCCAAACACACAAAAATCAACTTTAAAAAATATTTGTCTGCTTTTAACACTACCAACTTAGACCACGAGGTATGTACACTCCCAAGAAAAATACAAGATTATGGTTTTATCTTTAAATCATTAAGCATTATTTTCCTCAGATGAGACTGTAGATGTAAACCAGTTTCCCAAAGCAGAAATAAAACTGCTAAAGAAACATCAGTGTTATACCATTTTACAATAAAAGCTCAAAAACCTTCAAATAACCCCAAATTGCTACATACAACTTTGCCTTAATAACTTTGCTCTTTAAAAGTTCTCACAGCAAACATGATTGTGAAGGAAGATGATTTTCCTAATTTTTGTTCCTGAAGCTGCTAACCCATATTCAGAGTTTTCCTTCAGGAAATACACCAGACACTCTCACAGAATTTAAGATCTTTAATCTCAAAATGTTGAGTTTTTTCTTGTACACATTCATAAAAGCTTCATCTGTGATTGCTCTATATCACCTGTTCTAGGAAACACGTTAAGTTTCAGTGGATTGAAGACACAGTAAACATTATTGATGAAAGGTACAACATCTGTTAAAATGGCATCTACATTTTTTTGGTTGGTTAATAGTTTAATAGCTTTAGCTATCAGAGAAATGCAGTACCTATGGGTAGCACCTCAGAAAAACATGCAGGCATAGTATATGCATTCATAAATGAGTAAAATTTATCACTGAATATATGGGTCACAGGAGACCTCTTTATCACTTAAGTCCTCAAAGTAAGGCTCCAGTGGGATTTGAAAAATGTGAGGGCTTTTTTCCAGCCCTGTGAGGTGAATTATACCTAGTGAAACTACAGATATGCCTGTGCAGACAGGTGCCAGCAGTTCCCTCAATTCCTCTATGTCTCTGGTCCCAGCCGGCTGCAACCCAGCTCCAACACAAAAGCTACACAAGCACATTCTCTGAGAGATACAGTTATTGGTTTGGGCACTGTCATCCTTCAAACATGCTAAAATCTCATATCTAGTGTAAACCTTCCCTGACACAGTTTCATGCCACTCTCTAGAATCCTGTCCCTGATCACTGGGGAGGAAAGATCAAAACTGTTCATTGAGCATTATGCTACAATTTTTAAAAATATGGACTGGATTTGTAAAAGAAATGAGGTCAAGTGACCAGTATTTTTTTTAAATTCTGGTATCCTTCCTTATTTGTAATATGTTCCACAAAACGAAGTGGAAGAAGCAAATGAAGCAGAGAATACCTAACAGATTTACTGACAGTTTTTGTACTACCAACATATACCATCCCGCATTTTTTTAATATATACTGGGAATTTACCAGTTCAAATACTACTCAATGACCCTAATTCAGTAAAGTACCTAAATATGCATTTAAGCATTTTCTGAATGTGTTGAATAAAACAAAAGCTTAAATTAAAGCATATGCTTAAGTCCAGTGCTAAACAGGAACATTACTGCTCACATAAATTGCAGTTGCAAGGCATGCAATTGTTCTACAAATTATTCTGAAATTATTCTAAAAGCTATCACAGAAATCTGAGTAATTCATAATATTAGAAAGTCAACAGGAAGACCAATATCTGTCAACTGGTGTTTGGAGCAAGCTATTGATTCCCAAGTGGAGCAAGGTTAAAATGTTATAGCAACATGATCTGGCATGATTTTTCAAAAACTTACAAGCAAGGGAAATGCACCAGGGAATGCACCCAGGGAGCATTAGGCCATGCTTCTGAGAAGGCTGGATTTAAGGATAGAACTCTGAGGAAATCGCAAAGAAAAAAGTCATATGTCTTTCAGTCCCCAGGGATCTGCTTATGAATTTATTGCCAAAGATGTGAACCTCTAGGTTACTTGTGCTTCAGATCTGTAAGAAACTTTTCCTTATTAACTCTTCCACACCACAGATAACACTCCTCTCTTCATAAACTAGTGCTCTGTTCTTTCTATCAAATGCATAGCAAATAAAGTAATGATTTCAAAAAAGAGTGAGAAAATCAGTCTTTATTAATCATGAGGAGGAAGGAATAGAGTCAAAACAACTTCATTCCCCTTTGTTTTCCAATCTGATTTTGAAAGAAAATGAGATAAGCTAAGGCAAAAGAACACTGAAAAGTTTCTGAACTGAATCTCATTGGCTCAGCACTAATCAAAGAGAATTTGCAAGAGCTGTGACAGATGTGACAGAATTTTAAAGTGCAAAAGAAATGGAAAATATTTACTAACCCAAAGACTGTTGTCCACTAGTGTTCTAAACCAAGACACAATGTCTCCCCTCTCATGTTTCAGTGTGATAAAAACTTATTTATGGAATAAACCACAAGAAAGGTAGGGGTCATTACTTCCCTGTTTGTATTAGACCTGGCTTCTTCTTAATTTTAACATATGAACCCTGAAACAAATATCCATTTCCTTTGTACCATGGGAAGAGGAGGCCTTTTCAAGCACAAAAAGTAATTGAAAAAAGATATTTTCTGGTTTTAATAAGAACTAAGCCAACATGATATAAAAACCCCCTATGTTTTGCAACACCTGTCACAACTTCAAAGAACGCGAGAAGTGGCTATTGCAAAAAATAACAGGTGTCAGCCTAGAGATGTGAAGTCCAATATGTGGCAGAAGCACAGCAGTTCAGGCAATTGCTGTTAATAGAACACACAACCCAAACTTCCCTCAAAAAGTAAAAGAAAGAAAAGCCCCTTATGACCCACAAGTCAGAGGGGATATTTTTAAAACTGTGTATGTTCATAGTATCTCATAAGTAATATATCATTGAAATATGCAAAGGGATTCAAAAATAGGTTGGAACAAAACTGAGGTTAAGAAATCAAGCATTCAGGGCCAGGAAAGAGAGAAACAAATAGTAGTGTTTTAAAATACAGCCATGCAAATGTTGATAATTAATGAAAACAATGCAAAATGGATCATCAGCTAAACACTGATAGAGATTGCATGATCTGGGAAAGATTTGTTCTCAAAATATAATTTTTCCTGGTCATAAGGGCTGTAAGATATGCAAAAGTCTTTAAACTGACAGATCTCTGATACAATCCTGAAAACTGGATAGAGTTCTCCAGTTAGTCCAAATGTGAACATAGAGAGTGACAGAAACATTGGAGGCATTACAGAACTGATACTAAAAACAAATTACAAGTTAACTGCAGTTCACATACAAGGTCCTGCCTTTCAACACACTGTAGACAAAAGGACCACAGCTGAAATCCCAGGATGGCTCATTTATTATAATTTGTTTATGATTTCATAGTTTTTAGTGTATTGTCACAAAAGCTTTGCTAAAAGCAGGCATTAAAATTTTTGAGGGGTTAACAATATAAAATTTCCTTTTCTTTCTTTCCAACTACCCAAGAGAGACAGAGAGAGTAACATCCTATTAGTAAGTGCACTTCCTCTGTGATGCTAACTGTGAAATATGTAGCTGGCCCAGCATATTAACAAGGAGTATGTGCACGAAGCATAGAAACACACTGGATTGTTTGAAACATAGCAACGGCCTGGGTTAAAGGGTCCTCCCTCACAGCTACCTAATTTAGCTTATTGTGGGTTATTCACGGTCTGGGCCCCCTGAGAAGCTGTCATGGTGACTCACGACAACCCCATATCCGGTGTGCTTGCCATCATGCTATTGTATATGGGAATAGAACATCTCTTGCTTTAGAGATAGGCAGATGTGCATTGGATGTGGGGTTTTCAGGAGGGATTAAGTGATTTGGACATTTTCTCTCATTTGTTATTAACATACATGGAGCACCTACCTAACAGTAAAGCAAAGGCACTGAGGTGCTTTGGAGATCCTGGGCCTGAATCTCAAAAAATAATTGTTCTTAATTATAAGATTGAAGAGTGTTAATCTGTTCAGCAGATGAACAACTGTTTGCTTCCCATGATTAAGACAGCAACCAAAACAGTGCTTGGGACCAGTTAAAACCACAAAGGGTACATCTAGAATTAAGGTTGTTTCTTCTTATTTTTAATGAGACACCTTTTTTTCCTTCGGTGTTATTCCAGCATCTCTTTTCAGTTATCACCTTATTTCAGAGAAAATTCTAATGATCCTAGTTTGTTTTGAACGTATCTCCTCAGATTGTTCGAATCTTATTTTTGGGAAAAATTAATGAGGGCATTCATTGTTTTTTTCTGTCTTACAGGTGGTACAGCATTGATTGCCAGCTGGATAAACGCAAGTAGAAAGTCTTCCTAAGGTATCCCAATCCTGCCAGATGTTTTGCTTTTTTTGTCCCGTGCAGCTTAGAGCAATAACATTCCAGACAATGCTTTTTACTGAATAGACAGTGCAGGGTGCTCTCCCAGAACACAGGGCAGTGCTCAAATTACCCAGTTAATTTTATTCTCAGACTGTGAATAATTAATTTTATAGTTAAGACTGTGCCAAATTAGTCAAATTAATTTTGTCACAGAAGTTTAACTGACAACAAAAGAACCCCACCTCAGAAACCCACATCTGAGTCAAGATAGATAAAATTTTATCAATATTCTGCAGCATGCATTGCAATTCCAAAAGTAGGTTTTTTTCTAGGTGTCATTTAAAATAATTTAGAAATCTGTATGTTCTATAAAAGCAGAAAGAGTACAGACAATGGCATATTTGTTAAGCAACAGTGGTCAAAATCTCCCCAGTTCCTTCAAAACCCCCAGTCAATGTTTTTCTTTAAAGTTATGTTCCATGATTCAAGCTCTTGAGAATTTAAGTTCTTTGCTTCTTTGCTGGCTTAGGCAGCTCAGTCAGGTCTTTGTCAGCAGCTGGGAAGGATTGCAAGTACATAGCTACCAGTACATTTAGGACCAAACTCTGGTACACTTATTCATGCAAACTCTGGTACACTTATTCATGATGGGCAGGAATTTACCCTCCCGCATTAGTTTTAATGGGAGTTCACTGGGAGAAAATGCTGCAGAAGGGCAGTGCTTAGTTGACAAATTGATACATTTACCAAATACCAAATAGGATTGGAGTCTGTAAAATGCAACTCCAAAACAAAAGTTTCAGGTTTCATTGCAGTAGCCAAGAAGGTAACATTTCCTGATCTCTTGAGAGGAATTCTTGGCATCATTTGCAACTTTAGCTTTTTACCTAATAGTACCCTAGAAACTGTAAAATATTCCAATTTTAATGAACAGAAAAAAAAAAAAGAGTTATGACGAGGGGATAACTGAACACTAGCTCTCCTCTCAGCAGAGAAATACCTCTTGTAATTCTATTTTCCTTCCTATTAAAGATTTCCTAACAATATTTTCTTTCTCTTTCTCTCATGTGTATAAAGAGGAAGATAGACATAAAGAGAAACATTTTACAGAAGAGTTGTTTGACCCAGGCTCCTCCACAGACCTCGGTGAACCTCCCTGGCAATGAAACACAGAGAGGAAACAGGTGTGGGAATGAGCCACGCACACACTTCCCTCAACAGTGGCCACAAAATTCAGACACAAAAACTAAATCTACTCCTGCAGAAGCAATGTCTGTGACATAAAGTCAATTAGTTTTGTGATAGAATGGCAACAGTGAGAGGAACCATTTTAAAAAATAGGAGTAGTGGAAGGTGAAGTAATATTTCTCTAAGAGATGTGTAGGGAAAGAAAATACATAAAAGCCTTCAGAATCAAAGAATACTGCCTGATAATTCTCAAACTACTCAGAAAGTAGTATCTCATTGTGGCATCTACTGCAGAACATCTGTGATTTTGTATGTTTGTTAGTCTTCACAGAGATGCTAAACTCTTAGTTGTGTTCATCTGTAAGTTATAGAATGCTTTAAGAATCTTTATCTGTTGTGTATTTCCACAGCATCTATCAAAATGGAACCTTGCTTCAAGCCTGGGTCTACAAATAATGACAAGAGCCAATCTATAGCTTTTCCTGTAGTCACTGATTCCTAGTTTTTCATTAGCATACCACAAACAGAAGGGTTTCACTTCCATATAATTGATAAAGATTGCAAGTAATTTTTCAAAAATATTTACCTACAGCTTTGTCTTCTCAGGCAGACTGAAACAATGTGCAATATGTTTGCTTTCTAGTTATTCTAATGATTCTGTAAAGTTTTTGCTTTAGACACCATGCAATTTTTTTTATCAGTGATTATGTTTTTGCCTTGTTCAGTGTGCTTCTTTAAGTGGTATACAGATGCATAATATTCACCTTTCACTGAAAATCATCCTCATCATCTATGGACAATAACTCCTACAAAACATGTGTTCTTTTTGCTTTGTTGAGACTGAACCAGGCACATACTGCAATTTTTAAAATTGGAAAGGAGATGGACCTTCTACACAGACGGTGGTTTCCAAGCCATAAGAAATTAACAGATCAAACTGTGTAATATTCTCTGCATTGCAGAGTTCATTCCCTACATGATGATATTCATCACCCACCCTCTTCCTTCCTCCACAGACTCTCAGAAGATTCACACTATATCCATTTCCAGCACTCCTCTCAGATTCCCCAGGCAAATGCCAATCAAAGCTTCCTTTGTTGGTGATATCTGCATTCCTTCATGAGCTATAAAGGGTAAGTATGTCCCAACTTTCTTCAGGCTATCATAGGCACGTGCAGTATTATTGTCCCATAGTTTATCTTACCATACCCTAGAGAAATCTCATCATCCTGTTTTCTTTATATGGGCTACAGATGTCTTAGCCAAGCTTCCTCACCACTGAGTCACTGACCAGGATTGTTTACGTCTTCATAATGAGTCACCTTCACAATTTGGCTCATTGTCAATACTTGTGCTGACAGCTTCAGCCAGTCTCTGCTTTGTCTCATTCTCCTTCATCTTGGCTGTGTAGTTGTACCTGTTGGGAGTAAGAACACAAAATGGCTCCGTCCTACCTTACCTTTTCTTTTATGTATGCCACTTCATGTTCACTGATGTCACTTTCTATCTCTAGATTGACTGCTGTTCCAAAACTTTACTTTCATGTTGTTCCCAGTTCTTGTGCCACAGGAAATCTAATTCAAAATTCCATTTTTGCATCCAAGAATATTAGTTGATGTGCAAAATCTTTATGTGCCATACCTTTGGTCAAATGTCAAACTGCATTTAATATGTGTCTTTCATCCTATTCATTTATAAATAGGGATAGTGTGAATATTGCAAATATCTATGATGCTTTAGAAGTCATGTTGCCCTTTTCCATATGATATCTTTTCTGGATCTTTTACAAAATCTTACTGGATTGTGTAAATGACTAAGAATTCTGATGGCCCAAGAACTTTCCTTTTTGCATTATCCATCGCCTTAGAGGTTCATTTTATGAATGTTCTGTATTTATTAATTCTTTCCTTTTCTAATCATTTTGTTTAGTATGTCCACTCAGCACCTAATTCCCCCTTAGATCTAAACTCCCTGCAATCAGTGGTTGGCTGGGCTCCCAGAGTTAGTCAGTCTCATTTTCTGTTTCACCTTCAGGGTTTCATGTGCTACTTCAGAGCTATTATAGATACATTTCCAGAACAGCACAGAATTTTTAATATTTTCATTGTATCATTATTTTCTAAATTTACACTGCAAATATGTTTTTATATTAATTCCTTTTAAAAAAAAAGTACTTGTTAAGTTCTCTTTAGGAATCTTTCACAATTCCAGTTCACAATTCACAAGTTTCATTTGCTCTACTGCGTAAGAAACCTTACAGCAACTAAATTGGCGTGAGAGGTAAAATACTGCCATGAATTAGACCAGACTAAGAAACCAAAAACAAAGAGTCAGAATTAATCAGTTTTCAGGGAAAAGGTTAACAGGAAGGTGAGCAAAACTGAAACCAGTTTGCCAGGTTGGGGATGGGAAGGTTGGGATGGGTGATAGTGTAGAACGTAAAGTGAATAAAAACATTATTGTGCTTAATTATTATTAACAATATAAATAAATTATAACTAAGTTTTTTGCAACTTATTCCATGGAAATGTCACTCCAAAAAAATCCTTTCAGGATTTGGCTAGTAACTTCCAACATAAATCCTATTTTCATTCAAAACCACAACTTTTTGTGAATAGAAACACAGCCTTATCTTGTTTTTAAATACCAAAGTGTTGTGCGAAGGGCAGAATATCTTTGAAGAGCTCCAAACTGTGCGTATACAAGACAGATATTCTAAAACATAAATTCTTTAATTCTTAGACTTTATTTATTGATCTTACCTACAGTTTCTTTGACACTCTAGCTTTAACCAGACCCACCTATCCACCCAGAAAAAGGGGTTTGTGTCCTTTAGTACCAGTTGAGATTAATGGCCAGCCCCATTATCCTGTTTATTTTTAAATCAATCTGGATAAACAAATCCTTCCATTTGTCATTATTGTTTCTCTTTCTGTAATTAATCCTCTGAGAAGTTACAAATTAAACAGCACTTTACTCAGCCAAAATGGAAACTTCATATAGTAGTTTCTTTCATTAAGTACAAATCAAATATAAATTCACATTTTTTGAATATGGAAATACTTGTAGTGATGAAAGTTATACTTAGCACATGTGGAATGTATGCTTCGTTTTTTTAAATAACAGTGATGCCAGTGAACTTCAGGATTATGAAGTTTAATGGGCCCTGGAACCTGCTCAGATCCAGCTGCCTCAATCCAAATGCTAATGTTGAGCTGTAAGCAGGAAAACTCAGAGTCTGAAAGACTCGTTGCCCTGGTGGGAAATGGTTTGTGCTAGTGAGAGGAGCTGCTGTCTGGTTTATGAGATTGAAGGATTAAGAATATTGGCCCACTTGAGGTGTGTCTTCCTTGCAGACAGGATTCCACTATGAAGGTTTCCCTGATATTATGACCATTTTTAGATAAGGCCAAGAATAGTGCTGTTTGCATTGCTTGGGATGCCTGAGGTATTAATAAACAGAGCAATAGACCCTGTGCTGGATTCCAGAGGTGAAGGATGATGATTTTTTGTTTTCAGATACTAGACCTAATTTTGGTGTTTTCCCACGTGTGGTTCTGGGTAAGAGACCTAAAGCTGTAGCCAACTAGCTGTTTGTACACTCTGACAAACACGACCATAAAACAAAGCAGACTCATTATGGGTGTGACAGAGCCAATACCCCAAATTCTGGAGGTTTTCTATCAAGCTGTCATTCAGTGATGCACTCCTGCCTTTAAAGAACTCTCTCAACAACCAACCAACAGCAACAAAAAAACTATATTCCAATTAAGGAAAACCCAGTTTACCCTGGACTTGGCTACTCTGACAGTATAGGACAAGATAGTCTCAGTCTTGCAGTTTAGTCCACTGTTATGCTATCCATCAAAGTCTGGGATGATACATGACCATAATATGGAACATCTGTATATTGTTGAGAGCCTCAGCATAATTTTTAATTAGATGTGTTTTGAACGTTTTCTCACTGCTAAATAAACTAGACATTTTAAAAATACAACCTCCAAATTATTTATGGGTAAACCAATGAAATCCCCATTGCAAAACCACAGCTACACCAGCCATGAATGCTGACCTCACCTCTGCTGCTACAACTGATAGAAAAACTGATGTACTACTTAAGCTAGGCATAATTAAGAAGATAAGAAGCATGCTAGTGGATTTTTCAATTATTTTGCTAGATATCTGCCAGTGAGAAAGATGCTGATCCTGATTCTGTCCTTGGGTCTAGCAAACAGTGCAATGTCTAACTAAAGCTAATGTTAGCATGAAGCCAAATCATAAAAATGGAGAAAGTCGTGTGCAAAATTGAAATAAAGGGCCAGGAGGGAATTTGCATTATGAACAATTTCACAAGAGATTGATTTTGTTTACTATTTTGATTTATGCTCTGGGTCTAGAACATGGGAGTGCGCTGATGGCGATCGAAAGAGAAACATACAAAAGGACAAGAAAACTCACTGAAAAAACTGAATATTTGTGAATTGAAATGAGATGACACACAGTAGTGAAAATGTCAAAACTTGCATTGAATGCTAAGAACTAAAACTTCCATTTAGAAAAGATTCAGTGAAGTCTCTCTGGAATCACCAGACAACTGCGGGAGTCTACGAGAGAAGTGTTTTTTAATATGACGCTAGAGGAAAAGTAGCAAATTCTTAGTGTCCAATTTGCAAGGTTTGGGAGGCCTCATCTACATAGAGCTTTTCTTCAAGAAAAATTAATTTATCACTAGCACACGTACGAAATAGCGTACTAGGATAGCCAAAGGACTTAATAACCCATAATTGGAGCAGTTTTATAAAATTAATTTGGGATTGTCAAGTAAACATCAGGAAAGCAGAACAGTTATATAAGCAACAGGACTGGCATAATAATAAGACAGCAGGCACTGGTCAGAAATTAATTGAGGCTGGAAACTGAAAGATGGTGTCTAGCCATTACACAATAACTTCTGAAGGATGAACTGCTCCAGAGCAAAGAGGCAAAATTCATAAAAACATTTTATAAACTATGAAAATGCAGAAGAATTTATTAAAAAACTTGAGCAGGCAACTCAAGATTTTGCATTCCTTTGTTTCTGTCTGATGAAGAATAGGAATCTGGAAGGATAAATGCACAACAACTCTTGGTTCTAGAGAGCCATCAAGTTCTCTGAGAGAAGAGCTGAAGAGCTACATCACATAACCAGCTTTTTCATTACGACAGAGAAGTCATCTGTAAATTAGAGGCAGGTACAAAAGAATATATAGGCTGACCATTTTCAATGGGATATGCATGCACACTTACACAGAAAAGGATGCCACTTTGCCATCTAACTTAGCTAAAATTCAGTTACTTGACAGTTCAAATCTGAGGAGCAAAATTGCCTTCAGGCTGTTTGAAATAGTGCTTGACATGTCAGAAACTAATATGAACTCAGTAATCACAGAATATGCTGACTCTGAAGGGACCCATCAGGATCATTGGGTCCAACTCCTGGCTCTGCACAGGAGACCCCAACAATCACTCTATGTGCCATTTCCTCAATTCCTGGCACTGCTCACAAGAGAGATCAGTGCCTGCTCCTCCTCTTCCCCTCATGAGGATGTTGAAGACCACAATGAGATTTCAATAAAGAGTCATACTGAGAGAGTGTTTAATTGAGAGTTTTTCTTTTTTGTTTCATACACTATTGGTCTCCTTAAAAGATTCTAAAGACTCCTTGTAAGCTGACATTAGCTTTCTACTTAAACTGACAAATACATTTCACAGGCAATCGAAAGCCATATAAATGAATTTGGCTTTAGTTAAGCAGACTTACAGAAAAGTGTTCATTTTCTTCCAAGTTTATTTCATTCTGCATGGTGGGAGAAGAAATCTCTTTGAAGAAAACAGAGCGTAACAACCATCATCTCTACTGAAGAATATTGTTTAATACAAAAAGATGCAGAAAAAAATCAACCAGGATACAACGATGTTTAAAACAGATTGCATCAACGACATAAACCATAACACAAGTCCACTTTCTTAACATTGTTAAAGCAGGGAAGAAACTCTTTCTCGTTCCATACATTTTAACATTTTTCTGTATCCAATTAATTCATTAAATTTAAGCAATAGGTTCTGGCCGAAAGTTCCATTTTTTTCATTTGAACTCCTGAAGAAATTCATCACAGAAGAATCCTTAGATCTTACTTCATGAAATTCAAGCAAAGTCAGGATTCCTTCAAAACCCACAATTCCTTCATATGCAGTGAATCAAAAATGTAAACATTGGCTTATTTCTGATCTTCTGATCTAAATTTTGTCCAACATGCTCAGATCATTCATTCAAAAAAAATATGCTTAGTAACTGTTCAAAAAGCGGATTAAATCCTTTAACACATTATTACTACACTGCCTCAATAAGCCCTTAGTTTACCGAAAAGGATATTTACTGTAAATATGGTACTAGAACCAGCTGCATCACATTTATACAAAAAGAAAACATACTGAATTGTTTAGAAAAAGAGGCATAATATAGTGGCGATTGCTTTCCCTTATACTTCTGAATTAAGAGTTTGAAATACTATGCTTGAAGTCCTATAAAGCTTGGTATGTCTTGGGAGCAGCACTCCTTGCTTAATTTGGGCCAGGCTCCTTTTTCCACTTTGAAGGAACAAAATGAGACTTTAATAGTTCCAGGAGCCTCTAGGTAGTTGCAAATTGAGGGTTCTAACGCATTCACATGGGCAGAGCTCAGGCCATAGTATAAAGCATATTTTAGGGAGACTGCCTTGTAAACCAAGGTTGGACCATCTCTCCTCCTACTCATGCAGAAATAAAACCAAATCACTTTATTCTCCTCTCTCACTGCCTCCTATGCAATTTTTAATGTTTTTATATGTATTTATATGTAATTATAAGACCCCTCTTGATTTAATAGCATGCAAGTGAATTGCACTTGGGATCCTTTAGGGATATCCATGACTCAAAACAAGTCAAAATAGGTAGGTCTTTGGAAAACGCAGTGTAAGACAACAAGAGTGCGAAGATTAAGTTTCATCATAAACATTTCAGAACTGCATAGTATTGAGGTTCAAGAGGGGCTTTGGTACAAAAGAAATAAAAATCCAGCCTTCTGCCTCACTCACCCCGAAATGTAACAGGATTTCAAATCCCAGCCATTTCAGACATTCGTGCCATGCAGAACTATGTAGCTCAGGGCTTTCAGCCAGGAAATTCTGCAAATGTGTCCTTAGATTAAAAGGTGCATGCAACCCAATCATGCTATAGCTTTATTTTGAATGCTTGCACTTGGCAATGTCTCTGGATGAAGATGTCCTGTGTTTTTTGGCTTCTGGACAGTTTGTACTAGAAAAGCATTTTGGTACAATTGGCATCTACTGCTTAACCTCTTAAAGGAGCATGGAAATAAAATCCCTTTAATTGGTCTTAGGTATGCACGTCTTGAAACGTGAAAGGTTTAAGACTAATTTTTATAACATGAACTAAATATATAGCCTGAACTAACTTCCTATCCAGCCAGGATGTTCTTTCTAGATCAAAGATGAGGATTCAGAAAGAATGCAATGAAATTGCATCAGAAAAAATAGCTTACTGTTTGGCATTGCTATGCAGAGGTTAAAGACATGTCTACATGGCAGCCAAGAAGTATGATTTAAAGCTTGTTTGAGGATGTGTGCACAGGCTGCAACTAGCTGGCCCAGTGATGATAAACACATAGCCTTTACAGAGCAAAGTGTGGATTGAAAACTTCATCTGAAAATTTGGGCAAATATTTAGGTGGTTAAGTTACACTGAACTCCAAGCTGCCACAGCTGACACTTTGTTTGTAGGATTAAAATTTCTATCTAGCCATAATGACAAAAAAAAATCTGACAAGACTTTGTTCTAAGTATTTAATAAATTCAAACAGTGGGAGTGAAATGGGGAGTGGGAAATCAGAGTACTACTGGACCTATTCATCTGAAACTCCATTTCATCAATAAAACTATACTGCTTAATTTCTGGGATATTTATGCTTTCAGCAAAATCTCTACCTTCTGTTATTTCTTCTTGCAGTCACTGAGAGTTACTCGAAAAGTGTTTCTGAACTAGGATTATCCATGACAAATTTGAGAAAAGAATTCAAACGTGTTCTTCCTTAATTGACTGAATCCATAGCCTGAAAAACAACCTTGACAACCTGGAATAATAGTGCCTGCTTGCTTCAACAGACCCACCCATGATTGTGTGCTTTAATTTTTCAACAAGATGTGGAAGTAGAGCCTGAGGAAACCCATAAAAATGTTTGGTTTGGCTTTCTGGCAGATTACCCCAGCTCAAGAGCATGAAAAGCACTGAGGATGCAAGATCCTGCTAAGTTTCCATGGAACACCTGACTTGAACACCACAGAACATTCTGTACATCCCGAAGTGGAGGATCGTATTGCTGCGCTCACTCTGGGGACAGCAACAAGCAGCAGCAACAGCAGGTCATCAACTGGAAACTGGAAACCTGCCATCTTCTAATTAGTTGCTCTCTCCTTCATAATAACCCTATTTAAAATCCTACAAAATGCAAGGTCACGTTTGCTGCACAAGCTCAGATAACGTCAAGCCAAATTATTAATCATGTCATTAGCCAGAAGCACCTTTTTAGATGGAATAAATATCACGTCCTCATAAAAATTAGAGTATAATACTTAGCCAGGTTCGGTACTTTCTTATTCTTAATCATTGTCCAGATGTACACAAATTTTTCATAACTGAACCAATTTGTTTTAGATAAAGTCAGCAGCTTTTAACAACAGTTGAATAACTCAACTTGCTTTGGTCTCAAATTCCAGTCTGTCAGAGGAACCAAAATCTCATTCTTCTTACACCCTATGCAAAGGTATTTTAAACCATTCTAGTTTTCAGTGATTCCAATCAAACGCCTATGTAAGCAATCCCAGGATGCATTTTAAAAGCAAATAATGCCACCTCACACAAAACGTTCACAAGACCTTAAAGCAAAGGATAACAAAAGCATCAAAGTCTTACCACCATTTCACAGATTGTTGCAGAACTATGAAAGACCACAAATGTGTAACTTAGTGGAACAGTAAAATCAATTCCTGAATCAGGAGCAGAACACTGGTCTTCTGATTCTTAATCCAATACCATGGAGGAAAATTATCTCATCTGGATCGAAAAGGAAGATTTTTCATATCTGGTACTTCCCCACCTTCCACACTTCCACCATCACACCATGTCACTACTAGTTCAGGATGCTGGATTGAAATGTTCTCCATGCTCTGCAATTAAAAAGAAAACAAACAAAAACCAACCAACCAACCAACCAAAAAACCAAACAAAAACAGTTAACTCCAGTGGGTGAGTTCATATTAATACAAATTAATAAGGTTCTTCTGCAGATATGCTGCAGTATATTGTGTAATATAATCTGAGTAACCTGAGCACTTGCTGCAGACACTAAATCATTGCCAAAAAAGTGGGGAAAACCTGCCAACATTATGTGCAAATTATGAAGTGTGTAAATTCACAAGATTCTGTCTTATTGACAGAGGTAAACTGTTTTTGAAAGAGACTGATTTAGATAGCCGATTTCTTTAAATGCATTTATTTTACCTTGCAGGCGTCATCCATTTGGGCAGGAAATTAAATTTTCAACCAGTGATCTTTTTCACAACACCTCTTAAAATTATATTTTTGTATGGAATGCAAGAAAACCTTCGTATGAATGCACCCCAAGAAAAATTTCACAATGCCTGACAATACCCCAAATATTTCAGTAGGTGCAGAGCATACAGGCCCTTGGCAATGAGTCAAAACTCCAAGTCCCAACTCACAAAACAGCACAGAACTGTATGTAGAATTTGACAGGTCTGGGGCTTAAACCTCAGGCAGACAGGCAAGCAGCCAACCTTTCAAGAACTACCTCAGGCTGCTGTAGATTTCCCAGCTCTCAGTCTGGACCTTTCGTCACCCAGTGGACCATCCCTCTTCTCCAGTGCTTTCTGTTCTAATGGAATGTCTTGGGCAATTCCTCTCAACACTCTTCTCACTCTTTTAGGCTCACTCCTTAGTTCCACTCCTCTCCAGAGGCTACAGCTCTCCCTCATTCTCTGACACTGGGAAAAAGATGAGTTTGAGACTTCCCAGCCATTCAACAGTTTTCTTTCTCAAACTCACAATGCTCTTTATCTAACCTACTAGAGTTTAACAATCATGACATGCAGCATCAGCGTTGCCAGGGATGAACAAGATTACTAAATAGGGAGGAAAGGGAGTTTTCTACTTTTTCCTAATGTGTTCTCAGATAGGGGCAAAATCGAAGCAGTTCTACACCTGGAAATGATCCCACAACAAGCTGCTCTCCTACCTCATCATCATCCCAACTCTGCATTCAGTTTAAAGGATATTTCTCACTATACAGGCTGTGACTGTGACAGGATCCTCTAAATTTTCTAATGGAAGCATTCTCTGGAAAGACTTGACTATTATTTTTCCAATGAAAAGTGACCAAATGGAATACACTCATGGAAAGTCATTCTAGTGAAGTGCTGCCCCCACCCCTTTTGCCATAAAACAGTGCAGCTTTGGTAAATGTTGTCAGTTGATTATTATTTTAAAAAAAAAAAAGTTAATCACAAGCCATTTGTAAACCCAAGACATGGTTCAGATTTCAAATTTTTTGTGAAGTATTTGGTATCTATTTCCATATTTCCCAGAAAAGCTTTTATATATGTTCTTCCTCTTATTTCTTATTATCAAGTAAAAGCAATAACATAAGAAATTGTTAAAGATTCAGCTAATAACATAAACACTTTTAAAGAAAGGGAAAAGGAATAAAAACATTGACAAAGTGAGAAAGCAGCGATAGCATGCTTTACCAGTCAATTATAACAGAGTTTTCACTTGTTCCACTGAGAAAAAGACATTTACTCACCATCCTTTCTTAGTTTTAAGACATTTGCCAAGAGGATTCTTTTCATACTAGAAATCCACCTTCATTTTTCTTTTATAGTGTACTATAAAAACACCCATATTTAGTATCCTGAATCAGTCTGTGTGACCAGCAAGGAGCTCCAGTCTCTTGAGAAGAGACTCAAGAGGTTTGTTTGGTTGCTTGGGGTTTTTTTGGCAGATTCCTAAAATTTGTCTTACTAACAACATACATGACATTTGAACTGTTGTTTGCTGCTTATGTCACGTGGTGACCAGAAGTTGTTAGATAAATATAACAAATCTGGTACTTTAAGCATGCCAGATAGCTATAAATCCTGATAGCTATAAATAACTGGCATGTCCTGGACTGTGACCATATTTTTTAATTCTCTCACCCTGCAAGCACGGGGATGCACATCCGATTTGGAAATGGTCACTGTGCCCAGAATTTGTCTGGCAGTGCTAAGTGGCCCAGGCCTAAAACCAAACCATGCCGGGGCAGATGTAGCAATTTAACAGTAGAGCTGATCAATTCCCACCACCCAGGAACACTGCCTTGACTTAGGAGCATGGATGTAGGCAGTGAAGCCACATTGACCATTAATAATAAATGCATGACATCACACTTCTGTTTTTACAAAAAACACTAGCAATGTTTCAGAGATATACCCTGTTCCATTACTAGAGCTCTATTTTCTTTTTATTTAGTATATTCAGGGAGAAGGGCAAGTCAATGGAAAGCTATCTGAATTGATGGAACTTTTGGAAAGGAAACAATAAAAAAAAGGAAGCAGAATTGAAAGGCAAGATAAAGATGTCACTTTTCAGCTTTTTCCAGGAATGGCCTAGAAAAGTTTATCTTTAAGATCATCTTTGTAGTCCTGCAGTACTCGAATGTCTTTGCTGCCTTTACAGTTATATATTAAATATAAAGGTTCAAATACAATATCCAGATTTCTCAGGCATTCTTTTGCAATCAAGGTCATGAGTTTTCTTAGCTATCTCTAAAACCTTTTTTGATTTGAGATTGTTATAGGAGTTGAGTATAAATACTGTTTTTTCCTTTTAAACAAGGTAGATATAGCAAAAGTCATTTTTCTGGTTAGCAAAAAAAAAAAAGTAAGGAAGAATTTAAACTTATGGTTACATCATTAGGAATCTATATTTCAGGGCTGCGACCTTACAGCTGCAAAATATAGAACTAGTTTTATTTCATGAGTATTTGTTCAAATATTTTCTTTCATTTTGATCCAAATACTTTCACACTCACTGAGTTAGACCTTGACTTTCTGGTTCGAACAAACTAAAAATTTCAAATCAGGTCCTCAGCAAATTGGGTAGCTCAACAATAGGGCAAATCACTGACTTCAATGGAGCTGCACCGATTAACACCGGGCAAGGAATGAATCCTGATCAAATTGAAACTCAATTGGAATTGCTGTGCTTCACCTGGTGTTTATTCACACCTCACATCAAAACCATGCAAAGCTATGAATTTTGCATGATTCTGATCCAAAGCCACACACCATATACGCTTAAAATTGAGTTCAGGTCACTCAGGAGTTGCACAATGCTAAGAAAATCTTCTGATAAATATGGTTTGTGTTACTAGTTTGTAACAAAACTCCACACCAGGTGACTTTTGTGTGGTCTGGTGTTTCATTGTGAACATTTTGCACTGCTCTAATGAAACATGATTTCCAAGACAACTAGGGGATAAAAAAAGTTTCTATTCAATGTTTTACCCACAAGTCCTGCAATATGCACACAAACCATGACCACAACATTAAACTCCTGATGACTAAAATTTGAAACCTAATTCCCCATTAAAGCACTTAAATAATGTTGGTGTGGTCTTCTAGAATGAACTGCAGCTCTCATTATTGGAAGAACTGCAAGTCAAATCACTCTGACTTACATCTTTACATAGTCTGGGGTTTCATCAGAGTTTGTCAAGGTATTGAGACTAGCTTTTCAGAGTTTATTTATCAAAATACCTGAAAATGCAGGTGGCCATCTAGGGCTAGAACAGTGTAGAGAGGAACTCTTTAGAAAGGGACAGAATGTGTACATCTCATCCAGTACTGGCCAAGAAGCAACAAGCTGACAGGACCCCTTTATCTGTCTCTGAAGATTTGGTGGCACTCATGTCTGGGCATGTGAGATCACAAGCCTGGAACATAACGTTGCTTAATCTAGACAAACGTATTTGTATATGCTCACACACTCATCACATGCTTCTATGGCTACTGACTTTTTTCCATTCAAGAAATGTGTATGTCACATGCACAGCAGGACAGATGCCTCCAAGAAGCTTTAAATTTACTGTATTTGCCCTGCACACATGATTTGTGCATGTGGGGTAGATTTGATATGCACAAGCAAAATGCACATCTGGGATTTCTGTTGCACTGCACAATATTTTTAGGTAGAAAAAGAAGCTAGTGAGGCTTACAGCATTGCTTACAACTGCTTTCACTGTACTCAAAAGAGAAAAACAAGGACAAGACAAAGGTGAGTATTTCCATCCAGATAACTCCATAATATGGTGGGCAGCAATAAATCCCTTCAAGTGAGGTGACTATAGTATGTGGATGCTGCCCCATGGTGCTACTCTCTAAGATATAGGTTCATGCTTGCTTGCCATGCTGAGCCTTTTGGAAGAGATCACAGAAACACAGAATATGCTGAGTTGGAAGGGACCCTGAAGGATCATTGAGTCAAACTCTTACCCACACACACAACATCCCCAGGAGTCACACTCTGTGCCACAGAGCATTGTCCAAATGCTTCTTGAACTCTATCAAGATCAAAGAGGAATGTATTGTTTGATACTTCTGATGAAGCTTTGGAGGAAGATGAGTGACCACCTACTCAGAGATAGGCAGATGCAGCAATATAGACAACAAAAATATTGGCCAGGGAAAAATTAAAGTCTACAGTGAGAGGGCATCTGAACATAGGCAATTTGAGGGTTAGATGGCACTAAGGAAGAAACAATCTCTAGGTTTCACAGGGCTCAGTTCCATGTAAGGAATTTCCTATCTTTTGTTGAATGTGGCCTATGATAATAGAGCAGGACTTCAGAGGAGCTAAGGTACCAATAACTTCAAGGAGGATTCTTAGACTTCTGAAGTTTTGTTGATGTAAAACATCACAATCTTAACATGGTTGAGCCACGCAGAATTTTTTTGTACTTGCAGCTCACTAAGGCACTTCAACTCAGCATTGCTTTCTAAAACACATAATCTGGCGCAAGACTGAACTCCTCATAGGGCACAGCACCAAGGCCATCTTCTTAAAAATCCTTATTGCGAGAGGAAAGATTATATTTTATTTATAGCTCAATGTTTAGAGCAGTCCCAAAGTACAGGAAGCCTAAGGGAAACCCTTTCCTAATATGTAAAACGTTGAATTTATACATTCCATCTTTTAGCAAAGTGACAAGCTATGAAAATTCCGCACATTCCTATCTCTTAATTTAAAGATGTATCAACATGAAGTTCATCAGATGAGAGCAGAAAACCAAACAGCTGCATTACTCCTTAGCTACCAATAAAGATAAAATGCTGGGAAAGGGCAAACCAAGGGAATGAGTCTGTGGACTTCTGCTCTCCAATGCCTTTCAAATAAGCCAGTGTGTCTCCTTTACTGGGATTTTCAGATACACTTTTTGTATCTTTGAGAATATTTTCCTTAGCACCCAATTCCAATCACATCCTGCCATTCAGTGAGTTTAAGTGTAAGCATTCACATCCTGGCCAATCTGCTGATTGGTACCATATTATTACAATACTGTGAAAATCTCCGGTAGTGATCTGACCATTGAACCGAGCTGTAAATTAGACAGATTGGATTAGCATTTTCCTCTAGGGATGTGGCATGTTTCTTTATTCAGTATAAGAACTTCATGCTGACATGCTTCTTTAGGCATAAAGACAAGAATGTATAAAAATCAACAATGGTACACATGCTTGAACAAAACATTATATATATCACTCATTTTTCCTGGAAGTATCTTGTGCTCTTTGGATTGTAGCTGTGCTGGTACTTGACTCTATTTGTTTCACAGAAGAAAGTGATGCAGGAACTGGAAGACAACATGACAAAAATAGCTAAGCTTTCCCCATTGGAATTTCAAAATGTGAGAGAGTGGACAGAACACTTCCCCCATCCCTTGGGAAAATTAGTCCTATTATTGCCAGCACAAACCCCAACAATGTGTCTAGCATTAAATATTTCTCTGGGTCAAAATTACTTGAAGAAAGTATTTCATTTTTCAAAGGCTTTCTATTTTGGGTTTTCAGTGTGGCCATTTAGAGAGAAGGAGAGGCTCTTTTTTTGGTCACAGTACAGTGTTTAATTTTACTCAGGCTACCACTCCTTCCCAGTCTCATAAAAAGGTTTACATACAATAGATCACAGAGACCATAAACTAAAGACAAAGACCTACACAATACTGTTGAGATAATCCTTTGTGCTCTGCACATACCGGTGCTGTATAATATTTGAGGAAAAGGACAATAAACTATTTCAGACATCTGTTTTTAAGGTTGCAGAACACTACAATGCAAAAAGCAGATGCTACAAAGCATTCACATTTCCACCAACTTTAAATGATCCTTCATATTCAGGGGAGATCACCAAACTGAGTAAGTGCTCTCCCAGCTGACAACAGTAGCACAATGTTAAATGAGACAGATTCTCATGCTGCCAGTATGTTGTACTGGCATGATTTCTTTGCTCCACACATGATGAAAAAGGTGGCAAGTGGAGTTTGACAACCATACATTTGCCTTATCATATTTGCCGTCAATTCTATTATTAGATACTATATGAGAATTCAAGTCATGTTTAAAAAAGCACAGCATCTGTTTAGTAGGATTTACACTGCTATCTCTACTCATCAGAGAGTGTAAATTCTAAATTAAACTGCTTTTTATAGATATAGTTTCATGATTTCTTCCAGTATAATATATACTTAATCAAAACCAATTCAGGGATCATGGCATAATGAAGCTGAGACAAAGCAGCTTTCAGGTAGCTGCTCAGCATTCTTCCTTCTGCCTTGTTTTCTTTTCCTTAAATGAAAGGAAACAAAGATTCCTGTTTGTTCTCCAAACCTCCTGCTCACCATACAGCATCCTCCATTGCAAGCCAAAGGCACAATAGCCATCAGCCACATAGGCGGGCTTTGATGAAAGCAAATGCTTCACTAAATTACATTGTTTCTTTCAGGCAAGTAAAACAAATGCATTAGATCACGCACACAACTTGTGACAGTCACTCAAATTCTTTATCATCTTGTGTAGGATGTTTTAAAAGCCTTCTCAAAGTCCACATCAACAGTTTTTGAAGAAAGCATTGAGGTGAGGATAATTTGTGTATTTTTAATCCAAAGCATAAATAATAATCTTCCTTTAATGAGAAGGAGAACTGTAAGGCCTTCCAGGTACAAGACGCTTGTACACACTTTAAAAATGCTCTTTCATCTGCTACTACTTTCTACCATCTTTTCTGTACTCTACAGTTCATGTTTGCTCATCATGACAAAGACTGTTGCAAAGTACTCCAGGACTTTGTGAAGGCACTCTACCATCTACAAAGCAAAGATATTCCTCAGCTCCTTTGCAGAACATGACTCAATTTTGGGCTTCATCATGGGCTTCCAGCTAGAACTCTCCATAGAGATTTTGCTGCACTTCAAATTTTAGCATGAAAACATTTGGGGCAGTTGTTGCTAGCCTTTTTGTTGTTTTTTTTTTTCTTTTTTTCTAAATGCTTCTAAAGTATATCCTTTGAAGAAGCTCAGTCTTACGTTTACTTACTGCAAAATGAAGCAGTAATCTCCATACACCTAATCAGATGAAAAAATATTGGTTTTTTTTTCTTTTAGTTGTCAAAGAGAACCTGTCACTGTCTCTGCTTCTGCTATAAGTTGTCAGTCAGTAGCTGTCAGCAAGCTAAATCTTGGGGAGCTAAGGCTCTGCCCTACAGATTGTGCTCCTGAAGCTGAGTATAATGGCAATTAACTACAGCCTAGGTAATAACGTCTGAAACCTTGGCTCAATTCACTCTGTCTCTGGAGCAGGTAAGTGGGAAAGTAACATCTGAATGAGCTCACCACATAGCAATACCCTGGATAGTTCGGTAGTGAATAGTAATGTGCTTAAAAAGCCTGTTCTCAGGGCTAAAATTCTCAACATTTGAATTACTTGGGACTTTAGGAAAGATTTCAGTAGGAGTTTTTCTCTGAGAACACGCTTAATTAATCTATATTCTGATGACAGTGCACCAGTATGGGGACAGGTCTGGCTACAGCCTCATTCACCACCCTTCTTCCCATGCACATATTCCTGGTGCATAACAGTTTAGAGGCAATATAAAACTATTCTGAACAAACTTACCACTGTTAAGACCTGTTTTGATGAAAAAATTACAAAAAATCCAGATGTCATCTTAACATAGGACTAGCTCAAAAAGGATCCAATGCCTTTATGACCAATTATGGTCAAAGAAGCTTTTGTTTTGATAAAAGCAGGTTTGACGATAGCTGTCTCCAGAAGGAGGATGTAATGTTTCCTATATGACATACCTTCTGTATTGTGTCTTGTTTTCCTGTGTTCTTTCTTTTCCAGGTTCTATTTGCCTCTCAAATCTTTTCTTGGGTGATATCCCATTTTTGTTTTATTGTCCTTAGAATAGCAGAGCTTTTATACTATGTGTTGGAAAAATGTTGCTTTTATGGATGTTCTGTCTCCTGTGCTAAGGAGCAGAAAAATTAATTTACCAATCTGACAAGATTGAGATTAAATGTAAAGGGCTGTCTTAAATATCCAATTTACAAGAAAAAAATCTATTAAATAACCTTAGATATTTGGCCTTAAGGTTTTTGTTGCTTGGTATAAGTACGTCTAGGGCTAATGATGCATGATTCATCATGAATACTCATACATGTGAGACAAGGATTAAGAAGACATGTTTTTTTTGTTCTACATCCTAGGTATTTTATATTCATATAGTTTATATCTATGCAGAGTTAGGACAAGTGAGAGGGGTGCTCATCTACATATTCTGGAGGGGGAAAGCCAAATACGCCCAACTACTCCTAGTATCCCAGGTGAAGTTACCCCTGCTGCATCCAGAGGAGGTCCTGCAGGTCCCTTGTGGCTCCTGAACAATCACTGCCAGATGGAAGACAATAGTTAATAAGAGTGGCATGAGAAAAAGAGCAAAGCCTCTGCCCAGCAGACAAAATGTGTTTAGCTACCAAAGCATCTCATCACAGTTCTGTCTCTACACAGTGTATTCCAGGTACACAAACACTTCACATGGCAATGGAAGAAAATCCCCATGTTGCAGGATGCCTTTCAAAGTTCATGTGTGTCTTTGCCTCAGAAAAGAGCTTGTTTTTTCTCTATATGGCAAGCAGCTCAACATATCTTACAACGGCACAAGTATCAGAGTAGATAAAACCTTTATCTGAGCAGAGAAAAGAGAAGGGGTGCACAGCCCCATGGATTCAACCACATCATGAGACAACAGTCTCCACCATCCTGCCAGAGCTTATGAATGGACCTTTAAAACACCTCTACCCATGTTATTAGATGTCTGATTGCACTCAGTACAGCGTGGTCTGTGCTGAGGGTGAATCCTCATCTTCACACAGCTGAAATTACAGATGCTGATGTTTCAGAGGCAAATATGGATATCTCAGTAAAGGGAATGGTTTGTAAACCACTGAGGGTGAGTATATTCCCCTGACAGTAATCATTCTGCATGAAGCTGAATCACATGGATGGCAGTTGGTAGCAGTTCATGTCCATCTGAGAATCTAAATTAGTCAAACAAAGCTACAATAAGGCTTTTCAGAGCTAAGGCACCATTTCTTACCATGGCCTCAGGACCCTGCTCTGACTTTCTCACTGGCATGGCTAGACTCGCCCTACCTAGCATGTTTGCCCTTTTGAATGACTGGCAACTTCTTCCAGATGTTCCCACTACAGCTGTCACAGCCCAGAAACCTGGGCATGTTTGTACCCATATGGCATCCTTTTTTATTGGTTTATTGCACACATCTATTGAAAGAACATATTTGTAGGAATCAAGTTTCATTTCTGAATAATTACATATATTAAAATAAACTGAGTAAGTGAATTTCAATGAATAATTCAAGCAGCCGTAATATTTGAATGTATAATCTGTCAGAGTGTTACGTGATCTTATTTCCACTTGATTCCTGAAAGGAAGTGCCTTACAAGCAGTGGTACGTAAAGTTGTCTCTAAACACAGACACCATCCATCGTAAATGTTTAATGTCCAATCATGAGTTACAGCACCTGTTTTAAGTGATCAGCTACTAAAGGAGATAGATATATATATATATAAAAGAGGACGAAAATAGGAGTTTCTTTCAAAGAAGATTATTTCCTGCTGTTGAATTTCTACATCTCAATAAAGTGCCAATTTCAGTCTTTGTTCTTACAGCATCTACTGTATATATAGCTGAAAACTGAAACAAAGATCTTAGCACAGAATTTCAGTTACAGTACCAAGTATTTTAACCTCATTTTGCACGCACTGTGATTTAAAGCTTTAACTATCTGTTTACATGTGACATACTACAAAACAGGGCCCACAAACCTTTGCTCCCTTTCGCAATGTTTTTTTAATCAATCTTGTCTACTATTACAATTGGTTTTAGTGTTCCTCATACTTTGTAAAATGTCATATTTATTGCCCACACCCATATTCACCTGCAAAAAAATTCCATGGATCCCCTATGAAAAATTCCCTCTAATCAGTATAATATCTTAACAGTTAAGTGACAGATAATGAATAATGAAGAGTCAGCAATAACTGGTAAAAGTCAGTGCCTTACTAAAAATAAATACAATGCAAAGGAAAGTAAAAATAATAGGATATAGGGGAGAAGGGGGGCAGGGGGGAAGTGGGACAGTTTTGGAATGATTCACATGAAGAAAAATGGGGAAAAATTTACAGTGGATCTGTTTCTCCGGGAGTTTGGTCCAAGTCTTGCTGGCAAAAGTGAAGAGGCAGACTTCAGAAATATGAAGCAAGGAGAAAGACATAAAAAAATAGAGTGAAGGGAAGAACTTCATGCCACTTTTTCCTTTTTGCCTTTATACTCTACACACATTTTCCCTACCCTTACTCATACACGTTCGTCTGGGGGAAATGTTGGGATTGGGAAGTGATCCATGAGAATGAAGCAGCTTGAAAAGCATTATATTAGTCTGTGGAATAAGTAATACTTCAACCAAGTGAAGTAATGGAAACCACTTCACCCAAGTCATTTAAAATTGGACTGAATAAGGCACTGGAGATTATGCTGAAGGGAACAATTCTGCATTGGCAGGAGTATGGACAAGATGACTTAATAGATCCAGTGTCCACGTGCCAAATCCTGAGATCCGGATCCAGTTTTTGTTACTCTATCTTTACTCAAGTTGAACTTCCATTCACGTTATTGGGAGCTCATTCTGACACAAGGAAAAAATAACCAAGAGCTTCAGGATTTATGTGTAGAACTGTGAATAAAACTTAACTTGCTGCATAATAATTATGAAGTGTGAGGGAAAAACTAATGGATCTATACAGAGCAGTCCTTGAATTATTCCTAACAGTCTGACCAGAAAAATTACAGTTTGTCTAGTTTAATTGGTTAAGACACACAAGAATCAGTGAAAACCCTACTGCTCACTTGAAATATGTCTCTGTGTGTATGCTCTTCCTGAAATGGATGAAAATATCTGTGAATACAATATTGCAATGAAAATTAATTATGCTTTGCTATTTAAGCATGGCAACAGCATTAGAAGCTTACATTAAAAAAACACATAATGCACAAAATAAGCAATAGAATTTTTTCCCTTTTCTTCATTAAATATCACTGTGGAGTTTCAATGCAAATGGTACAAGGTTTAGGATAAATCGAACCTATTTTCCTTGGTTGAGAAGTGTATGTAAAGGAATTAAGGCTCTTCAGAAATTCTGCTTAACTCTGTTTTGTTTTAGTTTTACAGAAAAATAGTACTAATTAAACAAAAATTAGTCTATAAATGCTATAAACACATTTTAAATGAGATATTTGAGTGTTCTCTGGGGACAGAGACATGCATTATGTACATAAATGTTGGTTTAGATGCAGTTAAATAGTTCCAATTTTCACTTCATTCCCATTCACACCTGTTGCCTGCTTAGATTATTCCTGGCAAGGAAACGGTGAATGAGTTCTCCCTGGCACACTATAGAATGATCACAGACAGAAAAATCAAAGGCCATATTGAGAGTATTGGGGCAGAAAAAAAAGTCAGAAAGACAGCTGAAGCAGTAAATTCTCCATTTTGTAATATATAGAGATATACATTATTTATATTAAACTTTAAAATATGGATGAGAGGATTGTAGGACAGTGAAATTTCTTCCTTCCCAATAAAAGTCATGTTAATAGCTGGTTGGAGTCTTATTAAAAATTTTTACACTGCATCAAAAATTTTAACAGAAGCTTTCTAATTTCATAGTTTTAAGAATTCTTGTTTATGCCTATACTGAACACTGGTCTGTATGAAGGGATGAGATTTTTCTTATATCTGTCTGTACTAAGGTTATTGCCCAATACTATAAGGCTACAAAAAACCAAGTGTGTTCTCAGAATGGGAAGAACAGAAATCTTATCTGACTTTTCCTTTCTTTTCCGTTTTCCGGGGGGGGTTTTTTGATGGTTTGCTTTGGGGGTCCTTTCCTAGATCTACTTAGAAGCTGTAGGAAACCAGGCACACTACCTTTAAAAATACTATGAAATCAAAGTGAAACACATTAGTGAGCACATACAGATACTGGGGAAAGACCCGTGGTTGACCATAGGCATAGGGAACCAGGAGGGAAAACATACAGATACAGGGATTTTTTACACTGTTTGATTCTATTAAAACGTCACAAAGACCAAAGCAAGTATCAGGTCTCCTGCCAGAGTCTTCAAGCACAACACAAAAAAAGTATTTGCTGACAACAGAGCTTATGGTCTATACAATGACCAGAACTGCTGCACTCCTCCCCAGCTTCAGCTCTATCCCGTAGATGCACCTGATTTCTTGGACCATCACTATTTTTAAACCAAAAAAAATGTCTCTCTGCTTCTTTAGGTATGGAAGGCATTGCTTTCACAGTACGCTTCATCTGGAACTGTATTTAGTAAACTCAAGAGAACTCTATGTGGGCAATGCAAAATCATGTATGAGTTTTTTGTTGTTGTTTCAATAGACAGGGCTTGAGTAATGTCAGGGTTTATGGCTTATATTTTATTTGGAGGGACTACCTTTTAACGGAAGCAAGAAGCAGTCTTTGGACACAGTAAGTCACAATGTATAAATAGCTCTACTAAGAGTATAACAAAGACTCTTTTGTGCTCTTTTACCAGCACAGCCAATCACATATGCAACTTAGTAACATAAAAATACCTCATCCTTACTTCTAACACCTATATCTTACAAAAAAATTATGAAGATATCCATTTAGAACTTCTATCAAAAGCACATTATTTTTTGTGCATTTCTTATGAGAAGTCATACAGAAGCTGAAATTATTTTCTTTAATAGTTGTAGAGAAATACAAGAAATTTGTTGTCGTTTGATTACAAAGTAGAATATACAGTTAATTCATCTTAAATTGGAATACATTTGTGGAAATATGCTTCTCCATATGGTTTCATATTTATTTCTGCAAGGTGAATACAGTGACGGCATTTTTTTCAAATTAGAATCCACTTTTTTTTTATTAAATCAAAACCAGAGGAGTTTCTTCTTAGCAAGCATTTGGGACCTCATCTTAAGCCATTTTAAGGAGGTCTGAAGTTTATTGGATTTTAAATATATCCTTCTCTCCATCAAGAGTCTTTTAAAGGATAGTTTAATCTGTCTAATTTACATTCAGGAATTTCATTTTACATGCCAGGCTTTGGGACTGTCAGATCCTTTGGCTTTTCATTCCTATCAAACATAATAAAGCAATCATATATAACCAGTAGGATGTTATTTTTTTTATTTTTATCCAAATATCATTTTCAAATCCAATTTAGGTCATATAGAATGCCAATTTTGTACAGTTGAGGAGTTAGATGGATTTTCCAAAGGAAGATTATCAGTAGTAAGTATAAACATATGTCAGTTCATTAACTCTTTAAATAAAATATCCAGCACATCAAACTTCATTGCCTCCTACACTTTCAAATAGTACAATAGGTCCTACTTGAGGCTTTGTAAAGTCCTGATACAAAAACTCCCCAAGCCAGTAGAAATCATTGGCTTGCCTAGGAGAGTTTGTACTTGGGCAAACTCCAATACATCAAAACATTTTACTGAGTGGCCTTGATCACATTTTGAGATTTGGGACAGATAAGGATCCCATGCCTATTCCAGCCACTGCTGAGAATGGCTTCCAGTAAAATAATCTCTAGCTGCTCCATAACTTAAAATGATATTATGTCTTACTTACAACCAAGGACAGAAGGTAAATTTGCCTACTGTTAGTCAACCATTCCTCTTCCCCTTCCCCCTTTCAAATATAACACTGCATTTTTATTTATCTAAGAAGCTTTGCCTCATTTGGTGAAAATCAATACAGGTTCTATACAAAGTGTTGATTTGTATTTCTTAATCATGGGAATATTTTTTTCCCACTGTTATGATAGAGTTTAGAGAATACTTTTTGCTTCCTGTACTTTGAAAATGAAAGGTTCTTTTATTTCCAACTTTAGAAGCAACCAAATCTAAATCCATGCTAATCCTGAAAGTCAAGTAAATTCTAATGACTCCTTAGAAGTAGTACTAATGTTACCAATTACTTTCTTCCTCTGGTTAGTGTTTTGCAAATTTATACTAACCAATAAAAGTGGGTTTGATTGCAAATGAATTAGATGGTACCAAAACCCAGTAATACACCCAACTTCAATTAAGTGCTAAGCATTTTATTCCTTGTACATAGAGAATATTTTAAGATTAATAATGTATTCACATATTTCTTAGGCTTAGTGAAAAAATGAGTCTGTCTTTAGAGAAGCTTTGTACTCAACTGGGGTGGGATGGGGATTTTACCAATTCCAGTACACAATTCTCATTAACATAGGCCAGGTGAAGTTGCACTGTTACCTAAACATAAGTAATAGCTGTTATGTAGAATTTCTTATCTCACGTACACAAATCTGTTTGGACATACAGAAAGAGAAAAATCCCTTCTTTTTTCAGTCTTCAAACAAAAGGAAAAAAGAAGACTGACATTGCTGGTTCTTCAAGAAATTGCTACATCATTAAATCAATTTTTGCTAATTTTTCAACCTCTTTTCTGTAGCCAGCCAGCCATATAGTACCCATTTGCTCTTGAGCCCAGTCCATCCCATGTCTTATAATGATAATAAAAACCATTTAGAAGCCTACACCACTTAATTCAAATGCAGGGATAGTGTGATCTGTCAAACAGAGAACAGTATTTCTCAGCACCTTTCCACAAGAATGGAGCATAACATTCAGTCTTAAATGCATTCAGATTTGAACATTCAAAATCTTTCATGCAACCACATCTGTGGACTTAAAGGAAAATGTGAATAACAACTCAGAGTGGTAAGCCTGTCTCATTAGCATGGCCCTAAGTCAGAGGGACCTCAGAGCAGCCTTGTCCCTAGGGCAAACAAGAAAAGGGAGCAGGATTCACATCATCTTCCTGCATCTATCATAAGCAATTAATCTGCTCTGCCTTGAACAGTCAACATATTAACCTTTATGTTAGCTCATTTGTAGCAGCTGGTTGTTATGGCTCTCCACGAAAACCTTTGCTTACCTCCTATTGCTATAAGCCAATTCCTGCCTCTAGTGACAGAGAGAAAAGGAAAATAAGCACCTAGGTGATGCCCACATGCTATTGTCTTGCATAGATGTGGGGAAAACCTTGATATTTGTCCATCTCTAGGTCTCCCCCAGTTAGAGAGTAAAGGTGGTTAGGACAGCATAGTGTCAAACTCCCTTCAGAGTCTATGGGCCAATATTTGTCAAAGTAAAACATATCAATCACAGTAAGTAAAAGTACGGTCTAGACTCACATTGAGTGGTACTAAGTCATCAACAAACATACAGGGCTGGAGAGATAGCTCTTCCCAAATATATAAGCTGAGATTTTCCTATTGCACCTCCTGGGTATAGTAGTGTTTGACAAGATTTACAGAACAGAATCCATCAGAAAAAGAGAACACACAGGTTTAATAGCAACAGGTCATGAGTCAGGTCAGAGAGACATGGAGGCTTGATTGTGATTTCAGGGTAGACCATGTCCACAGTTCCTGACTGCATTTTCATCAGCTACAATTTAGAAAGTCTTTATCACCTCCACCAGAACAGAAAATAAATACTAAAAAATTCACTTCAGTATCTCACAATATCTACACTTCAACAATCAAGTAGATAAGATTAATTTTACATTCACACTTGAATTATTGTTATACAACCAACAAAAACAAAATATGAAGCCTTACTGAAGAGCAGTTTTAATTTGATAGCATTTCTGAAGTGTCTGGGGATATCTGCTGTCTATGAATGCTGCATAAATTCTGCCATTGTTTTCTACAGTACTGCAAAAGGAGAACTTCCAAGTGTTGTTCACAGCAGGAAATGCCTTCAGCCAATTTCGACCCACAACTAATAATTCTTAAGTTAATATCTGGGGGGCCCCTCCAAGCATTTCAAAATCATATACTTTCTGCAGTGTCTGGTAAGGACTGTATGACCTACAAAAATTGGTAGCATGAGTTGTGACATCTCATAATGACATGTTCTCATGTCAGTTTTGTTCACTGTATTAGTGGTGCAAGTTGCAATTAGAAAAAAAGTAGCATACAGCAATTAAGAGACGTTTCTCTTTTTATGACTTTCTCTTTCTTTGCAATAAAGAAAATCTGACTCTGGTCACTGCTATCCTATTCCTCCTCCATCTTTTCTCAAATCCCTTAGTCGTAAAATGTTGATGGTATTCATCAAGATTTAGAATACAAGAATTTTGTATTTTATTTATCACTGAATGATTAAACTTGCATCCCTTTCATAAGAAAGTTTCATACTACCTACCATATTATTATACAAGACTAGTCTTAAAATATCCTTTTATTTACAAACTTTTTATATGCCATAATACTAAAAGAGTTGCATATGCAACATCGAACTGTAAGTCCAGTCATTATGTTAACAATAAATAACCTATTAAGGGATATTTAAAAGAAATATGAAAAACAAGGCATAAGTAGCATGTTTATATGCTAAAGGATATATCAATCCAGACAAAAGACAATGAAACATGTGCTGATCATCTCATTTTCATCCTGTCCACCAAGTTTTTGCACCTTTCAAGCAGTTTACTTCTACTGCTCATAAGCAGAGCTTGATATGCTGAAATGGATAACTGTGACTATTTATGCTAGCTGAGGCTGAGGAACTGGTTCTACATTTCTAGCCACAATTCATTTTTTACTTAATAATACACATCCTACCATATAAATCTATTTGATACTATGAAAAGCTTATTAGGAAGCTAAACTAGATGATTTTTAAAGAATTTGGGTTTATTTTTTAAGGAAATTTTCATCCTGGAAGATACTTTTATTTACTGAAGTGCATTTTTTTCTGTGAACTTTTTAAAGTTCAAAGGAATAGGAATCCAAAAGCCACAGAGTAAAAGATGAAGCATTAAATTCTCATTGTAGTGTACACTAGAGTCATTTGGATGATTATGCAAAAAATGAATTTTCAAGCTACTGTCCTGTTCTTTACATTTTAGCATTAGCTTTGGGATAATGCATTTCAGAAGCAGACAACACCCACTCAGTTAGAAAGAGATTACCTTAAGTCTTCTTTATGAAAAAACAGGGAGAAGCAGGAATCTTAAGCTCACAACTATGTCTGTTTTAACTGTGCTGACCCTATTTGTGTTTCACTGCATTGGTGCTGAGAGCTTGCTCTGATTTGGAGGAGCAATTCCTTACATACTGTGTTCTTATTTCTGAGTATTTGGTCATAATACTCTAAATGTTCACCAAATAGACCTGGGCTTATATTTTTCAGATTCCATTCTTTAGAAAAGAAAGAGTCATTCTCTTTCAATTTGTAAGGCTAAAAAAGTTAAGACAAAGTACAAAAGTACAATTTCTCAGTGTGTCTATTCTATCTTTATTTGTTCCATTTTTGAGTGACTGAGCACTTGATTCAGCTCAGGCAGCCACCACTCCCAGTTCCTGAGCTTCAGCCAGGTCTCTCAGGCCCATTCACAATTCCAGCACTAACTTTCCATAATTATTTTATTTCCTTAATCTTCCCAATGGCTGGTTCAGCCCCAGGTGGGCCTCATTCCTCTCCAAGTTCAATAAGACAGTCTCTTACTCCCTCTGCTCTCCTGTCTCCTCCAATTTTGATTTTTGTTGGCAGCCTTACAGTATCTCCTCTCCTCTCTCTTATGCACACACAAACACACATATGCACGCACACACAATAGATGGGAAATACCTTTTGGAGAAAAACAATGGCAAATTGCAATTTTCCACACCTCGAAAAGAACCAAAAGCTGGGGAAAAAGAAAGAAAGAAAAGGACTAGGAGGGAGAAAAGAGGACTACAAAAACGTAAATAAACGGGAGGGAAAAAAGAAGAGTTTGAATATATCAGCAGCAAAACAGTGAAAAAAAAATTACTAATAAGGGTGAGGGAAAAAAAGTAAGTTATAGTGCTGATGATAATGAAGGTAGGAGAAGATATAAAAACAGAAAAAAACTTAAGCCCAAAATAACTTAAAGCTCAATGTAGCTTTGCAATTTCTACCTCTCTGCCCAAAAATTTCTATCTCTAGAAGGGTTGAAAAAGATGTAAAAAACTCCAACCAGATTCATCTTATTGTCTCAGTGTTAGCTTACCACACAGTATTCCCAAAGCTGAAAATGTTAAATGCTTGAGCCTGCCCTCAGCTTTTTCCACATGTTAACCTGGAGTGCAGTACATGTCATTATGCAAGTGAAATGCTGCATGCTACACCCAGGTGTAGCTTCTAACTGCAGTCTTCAGAGACTAAGTCTGTCGACTACAGCTTAATAAACTATTTAAATACATGCCTGATTTAAAGCAACGGCTGAGCCTAACCTGTGGAAGCTGGGTGTGTCCCCCAGCCCCTACAGCCACGTGTGTGTGTGTGTCTGTATGTGTGTGTGTCTGCGTGCCTGCGTGTCTGTGTTCCTGTATGTCTGTGTGTGCCCCAGCTGCAGTCTGGCTTCTTGGTCACTCCCTTCAAGCCTTCGCCCCCATACTCCAGTTTCCAGCCCAGCCAGGTCCCCCCCAGATGATCAAGGACTTGGTTATGGAGCACACCCCACCCAGAGGCTTAGACAGAGCCTCTGGGACTCATCGAGTGCTATGTTTGCAGCAGCCTGAAGCAGAGCTTTGACTCGGGGTAATTATCTTGTGAGCTGAGCCTTGTATGAATATTGTCCACTAATAGTTTTGCTGTGAAAGAGCATATCTCTTCTCACTCTCAAAAGCAGAAATAAGTTCAGTTCATTTTTTAAAGAAATTACTTTAACAGCTTGTGCCATATTTAGGAAAAGGAATATAAGCACACATCGGGGCCAGTCTGGTAACAAAGGACACACATTGGTTTGGTAAAAGCAACCAAAGCACTCACACGGCCACGTCGCCATGCACTGCACTGAAAGTGCGCTCATAGGTGTCAGTAGTTCATGCTTGGCCATCTGTATTTTGTCAACAATAGCAATTCACTTTTTAATGAATGTTTAAAGTCTCAATTCCCACAGGAGTAACAGCTACAGAGAGCATCAGCTATTGCTGAAAGAACAGGGATTCTAGGAATAAACAGAATATTGTGGAATGGCAAATGGGAACCAGTGACCTCATTATTCTGGAAAATGTCTCTTTTTGAACCACAAGGAACTCTGACAATTGTAAAGGTTTAGTCATGAACAGTGGAGTTTTGCAGAGATAGAGTGAAAGCAAAATTGAGCCCCCTGTGTACTTATGGCAGTTCTTTATTATGTGCCATATATTATCATGTTGTGTTGTGTTTTGCTTTATCGTTGTTGCATCTTTATTAGAGGTGGGCTAGAAATAAAACCCAGATGTAAACATACCTGCACTTCCAAGGCACTTGGCTTAAGTTAAGAGCGCAGCAGCTGAAAGCTATCCTCAGCATGTATTCTTCTAGAACATTTATATTCTCTTTCTCTAAAAGTAAAAATAAAACAAGGAAAACATTTAAAACAGCAAATAAAATCTTGCTGTTGTAAAATAATTATGTATAATATTGTTTGCTACATTTTAAAAGAATCTGGCCATACAGGTATGGGCAATGATTCTGACTTTAAAGAGGAGAGTAATTTTGCTCTCTAGTCTGCAGAATACGAAGAATGCAGGACACATTCTTGTCCTTAAGTCTAGGGATTTCCTTTGTTTAGGCTTATTAGGCAAATTACAGACTGGTGTCTTGCAGTCAGACAGTGAGGTCTGCACTGGATTATTGAGTAGTAGGACACAAAGCCATATAAAGAAAGAGATGTCATTATTCCAATGACAGTGGAGAAGAAAAATATCCACTGCTGACAGACCCACTTACTCACAAGTCCATTGGTGTCAACATACATAGTAGTAGAGACAGACTAGGTAGGAAAGATTTTGGTACATCTGCTTAAAAAGGAAGTGTGAGAGCTAAAGGGGAGCAAAATACTGTATGTCAATATTTGCCCTACTGAGGAACAGCAGACACGTACTGGAACTGAAGGATACCATACATAAGGAAGTAAGTAACCACATGTAGTATTTCAGCCCTATGCCCCAGCTGTAAAACATTATTTGAAGTTATAATAGTTGCACAGCTGTGGGAAGGTGAGGGTCATCCATTTTACATACATATTCAAATTAAGAATGCAGGGCTGCTGGCACAGAGCATCAGCAATGATATGGCCTCAAAGGTAGAAATGTACAGAAAAACAGACAAAAATCTCTTTTTGTTTTCTCCTTTGGAGGTGAATGTGAACTTTTTCACTCCTCCCTTGCTTATGCATGGTTAAGCCTGAAGGTGGAAAATTATGAATATCCCTAGCAACAAAACTACAGATATTCAGAATTGCAGAAATGCAAAAAATTCAGGAATTAAAAAAAAAACCCAACCAAAAAAACAAACAAACAAAAACCAAACAAAAACCCAAAAACAACCAAAAAAACCCCCACAAACAAACAAACAAAAACCCCCAACGAAAGAGAAAAAAACTCAAAAAACAATCAAACAAAAAAATCCCAACATACAAAAAGGTCTGATTTACACCTAAATCAGGTGTTGTCTAAGTGCCCTAACTGCTTTCTTTTTCAATATTCAATTGTGTTTCTTGAACCCCACATCTGGTCATGGATGCCCTGACTAGACTTTCCTTATGTTCCATCTGGATCAAGAAAATAAATGTTTTCCACATATGAATATACCTGCACGGCAATACACAGGTCATATGTACCTCAACTAGCTCTTAATTAAAAAGTCTGGGTACCAGAAGCTCATAATTTATTGCTCCTCACTGATTATTTATGCTCTTTTGATTTGTCTTCACAACCTTCCACTATGACAAAGAAACACAGAATTGCTGAGGTTGGAAGGGGCCTCAGAAGTTCATCTACTACAAACCCCTGCTCAAAGCAAGCTCAGCTAAAGCAGGTTGCTCAGGATAATCTTCAGCTTCAATTTCAATTATCTCCAGGTACAGAGACTCCACAAACTTTCCAAGCACCCTGTCCTAGTGTTTGACTACCCTGACCACAATGAAGGGTTTTTTTCTTGTGTTTAAAAACAATTTCTTCTGTTTGTGTGTAGTGATTGTCTCCTGTGCTGCTGGGGCTCAGGCAAGCTCAGGTTCTGCTCTAGGCAAAGCTCCCAGCTCTGGCTCCACCTCCCTTCTCTTCATACAACTGGAGTTCAGGCTCTTGCAGAGCTACAAGGTCTTGGACAAGATCTCATCAAACTCCTTTCCTTGTCTCTGATGCAATGCAGTCTGTAGCTCTCCTGCAGCTCTTTTACTTGGTGATACAGATCCTGTATTAGTGCACACTTCCTGCAGCTAAGGACACCATCTCCTCCAGCCCCAGCATCATGTCATGCCAGGCAGGCAGCTAAACACCACACAGCTGCTCTCACACCCACCACTACAGCAGGATGGGGAGGGAATTCAGAGCAAAAGTAAAAATCATGGGTTGAGATAAAGACAGTAATAGGACAGGGAAAGAAGGGAGGGAGGGAGGAAGGAAGGAAGGAAGGAAGGAAGGAAGGAAGGAAGGAAGGAAGGAA
>VXBB01016138.1:1345036-1359903 GCA_013399915.1 Illadopsis cleaveri | reverse complement strand
GAAGGAAGGAAGGAAGGAAGGAAGGAAGGAAGGAAGGAAGGAAGGAAGGAAGGAAGGAAGGAAGGAAATTAAAAATCAATAATAGTAATAAGAACAATTAGAATAATAATTAGAATACACAAACAAGTGATGCACTTGCTTACTACCTGCCAACCAATGCCCAGCCAGTTCCTGAACAGTAGTCCCCAGCCTGCTTTCTCCATAGTTTATGTGCTGTGCACAACACCTTATGGTATGGAATATCCCTTTGGTTAGCAGGTTCACCTGTCTTGGCTGTGTTCCCCCCCCAATTTACTGTGTCCCCCAGCCCACTTGTTTGTGGGGTTGGGTGGGTGAGCAGCTGAAAAGTCCTTGACCTAGTGTAAACACTGCTAGCAACAACTGAAACTTCACTGTTTCATCAACACTATTTTCATACTAAATCCAAAACACATCATTGTACCAGCCACTAGGAAGAAGATTAGCTTTATCCCAGCCAAAACCAGGATACCGCAGTGAGGAATCCCTGCACCAATGAACCTGCAAAGCTCCATCTGCCCTTGGAAATTCAGGTTAAGTTAAGGACAGAGGAAGATGTTTTAGTTTCTTCCCCATGAGAGGTCAGCACCATTGCTGAGTGTGTTATACCACCCTCCATAGTTTCTGGCCCACTTCTGTCCTCCCTTCTGCTCAAATTGACACAGACTGCTGCATCTCCTGGTTCCATCTGTTAGCTGCACTCTGTCACACATCTGTGTCACACAGGTATGCTTAAATCTCCTGTGCGACATAAGCCAGATGCTTCTCTTAGTACAAGACTGGCAAGACACATATTCCTAAAAATACAGTTGCAGATTCAGTCTTTAACAGTGCCAACAGAAACACTTGGGAAGTAATTCTTCTCACTGGGATTTGACATTATTTGAAGCATATTGGTTCTAATGCAGTTCTAATTATGTATAGAAAGCAGACATTATTATCCTATTTTTACTCTTTTGAATCTGCTCATACCATTGGAAATAGTTAAGAGACATCATTTTATCTTCAGGAAACGGGTACTACCTATTCATGTACTCTGGGCAGTTCATTGTCTTCCTTTAGGTGCTTCCTTGGTCAGCTAGTCAACTATTCTAGATACTGGTTTGAAACAGTAATGGAAACCTAGGCACCTAACATAGGGGACAAGTTAGTCTCTACAAATCAGAAGAAAAATACTTAAAGGTAATCATAATTTTAATCTATTGAAATTTCTGGAATTTAAATCCAAAATATTGATGGATGCTATGATGATAGGAGTTCCAGGTCCTTAAATCTCCAAAGACTAGGTATTTATATGCACAATACATCTGCTCAATGCATGAATGAATGCAAAATTGGTTGTGATGTCAAATGATTATGTTGCATTCACAAGTGTTCACCACTCTCCATGAACATAGTTCTATTTCTAATTCCTATTCTAGCAAAGATAATGACTCAGTAACTGTTAGCTGCTGAGAATGATTTAAGACCTTAGAGAAAAAAAAATTCTATTTTTGGTTATGGCAAAGTGAGAAAAGTAAATTAACACCACCATCATAATAGTCAACAAGGAGGAAAGATAAAGAGTTGGGATCAGAAATTGAGTCTTCCTTCTGTATTGGGAATTGTGAGACTTTCGAAAATGGGTCTACCAGAAATAAATTATATAATTATATATATAATAAATTACATTAATTGAGTTGGTTTACTTCCATCCGGTAAAAGATGTCAAAGAATGTACAAATAGAATTTAACAGGCAAATGAACACTCTTTCTCATAAAGGCTAACAATATGGAATAGAGTGTGTGTGTCTGTTCAAATCCTCTTTACATTCCAAAGCTGCCTATTGAGAATGAACCATGGCCTCTGTTGGACTCCAAATAAAGCCCAGATACTCTTGGGGAGACCAATAATTGTCTCAGGACAAAAACTTGCAGGGGACTTTTTAAACAGTTTGGCAGTAGAGACAACACATTGTCATTCGTAACATACCATAGAATACGATTTTCTCGTATAGACAGGTCCTTAAAAACTGCAAAATTTAATACCACTTTTGCACTTGAAAAGAAATTTTTAAAAATGTAAATGCATTAAGGTTCTTCTTATTAGAAAATGGATTTAAAGATATATATTTTTGAAAGGAAAAACAGCATTTTAGTTTGATTTTCCGAAAAGAAAACAGTAGTAATAGTGCTGTTTCCCTATTCATCTGTCTGTTCAATTTGCTTGCCAGTTCTCCTCAAAAACTTTCAAGGAACNTTTCTGGCCCACTTCTGTCCTCCCTTCTGCTCAAATTGACACAGACTGCTGCATCTCCTGGTTCCATCTGTTAGCTGCACTCTGTCACACATCTGTGTCACACAGGTATGCTTAAATCTCCTGTGCGACATAAGCCAGATGCTTCTCTTAGTACAAGACTGGCAAGACACATATTCCTAAAAATACAGTTGCAGATTCAGTCTTTAACAGTGCCAACAGAAACACTTGGGAAGTAATTCTTCTCACTGGGATTTGACATTATTTGAAGCATATTGGTTCTAATGCAGTTCTAATTATGTATAGAAAGCAGACATTATTATCCTATTTTTACTCTTTTGAATCTGCTCATACCATTGGAAATAGTTAAGAGACATCATTTTATCTTCAGGAAACGGGTACTACCTATTCATGTACTCTGGGCAGTTCATTGTCTTCCTTTAGGTGCTTCCTTGGTCAGCTAGTCAACTATTCTAGATACTGGTTTGAAACAGTAATGGAAACCTAGGCACCTAACATAGGGGACAAGTTAGTCTCTACAAATCAGAAGAAAAATACTTAAAGGTAATCATAATTTTAATCTATTGAAATTTCTGGAATTTAAATCCAAAATATTGATGGATGCTATGATGATAGGAGTTCCAGGTCCTTAAATCTCCAAAGACTAGGTATTTATATGCACAATACATCTGCTCAATGCATGAATGAATGCAAAATTGGTTGTGATGTCAAATGATTATGTTGCATTCACAAGTGTTCACCACTCTCCATGAACATAGTTCTATTTCTAATTCCTATTCTAGCAAAGATAATGACTCAGTAACTGTTAGCTGCTGAGAATGATTTAAGACCTTAGAGAAAAAAAAATTCTATTTTTGGTTATGGCAAAGTGAGAAAAGTAAATTAACACCACCATCATAATAGTCAACAAGGAGGAAAGATAAAGAGTTGGGATCAGAAATTGAGTCTTCCTTCTGTATTGGGAATTGTGAGACTTTCGAAAATGGGTCTACCAGAAATAAATTATATAATTATATATATAATAAATTACATTAATTGAGTTGGTTTACTTCCATCCGGTAAAAGATGTCAAAGTATGTACAAGTAGAATTTAACAGGCAAATGAACACTCTTTCTCATAAAGGCTAACAATATGGAATAGAGTGTGTGTGTCTGTTCAAATCCTCTTTACATTCCAAAGCTGCCTATTGAGAATGAACCATGGCCTCTGTTGGACTCCAAATAAAGCCCAGATACTCTTGGGGAGACCAATAATTGTCTCAGGACAAAAACTTGCAGGGGACTTTTTAAACAGTTTGGCAGTAGAGACAACACATTGTCATTCGTAACATACCATAGAATACGATTTTCTCGTATAGACAGGTCCTTAAAAACTGCAAAATTTAATACCACTTTTGCACTTGAAAAGAAATTTTTAAAAATGTAAATGCATTAAGGTTCTTCTTATTAGAAAATGGATTTAAAGATATATATTTTTGAAAGGAAAAACAGCATTTTAGTTTGATTTTCCGAAAAGAAAACAGTAGTAATAGTGCTGTTTCCCTATTCATCTGTCTGTTCAATTTGCTTGCCAGTTCTCCTCAAAAACTTTCAAGGAACTAAGTGAACATAGAATACAAATCCAAAGAGTAAGGCTCTACTAATATTCAAATCAATCTGTATTTCCTAAGCTCAAGTCATTACATAAGATGTGATTCTCTCTCCAAACTTTCATTTTAGTTGAGGTAGAAATTGCTATTACTCAGGTAATGCACATTCAAATTGTGTGTCTGCATTCAAGGCTACAGTAATAACAATCACCCTGTAACACACACAGGTATCCAGACTGGCAACCTGTTCTGCCTCTTGCAGGACACTGTGGCCCTCAGAGAGCCACAGCACAAGAAGCACAAGTTGGAACACAGGAAATTTTGACTACATGTAGAAAAAACAAAACCCAAAAATGTTAGAGTGGCTGGCCAGAGAGTCAGTAATGAGTCCTTCCTCGGTGATATACCAAGGGTGATTGCACCAGGCCTTGAGCAGCCTGCTTTAACTGGAAGGAGACTGGACTACACAATCTCCAGAGGTTCCTTCCAACCCACACGATGTCATGGCTGCTTATATGGAGTCTAATGAGCAGAAAAGGAAGGGCTGGTGAGAGAACATAAATCTCGTTCATTTAACTCACAAAATAGAAGTGAATCTTGAAATGGATTCATGTCTTATTGGCAACTAACGTGTTAATGGATATCTGTGTATCTTACTGGATTGCTTAGATAGTCTCTTTTTCTTTGTTCAGTTGCAGGCATTTGACTTGCCCATAACCTCTATTTTCAGTAACCTCTGAATTTCTGAGTAAATCTTATAAGATGGGAGGTTTTCAAGGCTGTCACTAATAACCTATCACTGATGTATATAAAGTTTCTGGATCCAGCAAGTTAAGTGAAAGATATATTTATGTATAGACATACCTGGAAACAGCAGAAAACAATACCCAAGGACACAGGGAAGTCTAACCCTAGTCAAAATCAAATGGACCTAGAATCCCTGAATCTAATGCAGGGCTGAATGACTGCCTTAAGACCATTAAAACAAATAAGACAAATAGAGGAAACAGTCACAAGAGTGTAGACTTCCAGAAATGTGAAACATCAACCTGAGTGCTGAAAGCAAGTAAGTTACAATCACTATCTGTGGTTTCTACTGTTTTTTTAAGGAATGGAATTTTGTGCACATCCTTTACAAATGAGCAGAACTATACCCAAATGGGTGTTGTACCTGACGTGTACTACATCTCTAAATTAAAACAAATATGCAGGGCACAGACAGTGAAAACCAGAATGAAAGAAATAAGATGTGGAATACAACTGCCAAACACATGTGTTTTGTGTTTTTTTCTAAACCCTGAAGATACCTAGTCAGTTCACTAGCTGTCACTCCAGAAAGACACAGCTTCTCCTTATGCGTGAAGAGAAAATCTGGTGTCCCAGGCAGCTTGTTTTGTCTCAAATGGTGCCCAACATCCACATTCAGGCAAGTGAATTGAAGACAAGTTTTTCAGGCCGAACACAAAATTTGTGAAATTGTGTCTCACTTGTCACTGCAGAGGTTAGAGCTGGCTGTTTTGCTGTCCCTTGTTATATTTCTCTTCTTATCCTCTTCATCCCTCATACTATGGTGGGATGAAGTAAGGGCCTTTCAAAGAGAAAAGCAAAAGAAAGCCTTGTTTCAGACTGAAAGAATTAACCTGGTAATTCAGGCAGCTCAGACAGTCCAAAGATTTTTATTTCCAAGCCAAACGCTTTTGGCTATAGAGGTGATCTCAGACTCTGCTATCTTTTCTTTGGGTATTAAATAATAGTATTCTTTGTTTAAAAAAATATCCATTGAAGCACTGAAAGGAAAGAACTATCCATGTCTTCTGGGATTGAAGCATTCAACTTTTCTAAAACCACAGGGAAAATCTTGCTTCAGATAACATTTAAGTACTTATTTACCAAAAAAAACTTCCTCAGTATCCTGAGGCTAGACCATGCACATTTGATATGATACAGACAGGAGACTGGAATTTTTTCAGATAAATTTCATTGAAGGAGAAAGGTGTGAAATAGTTTCTGTATGAAGAAGGTTGAGCAGATCAGGACTGTTCTGGTTGAAGAAGCAGTAATATAGGCCTAATAAAACACTGAATGGCAAGAAAAAGGTGAATAGAAATAACAGTTAGTGGATTCTTCCCATATAAGAACTAGAGATTATCAAATAAAATAGCAATTGCCAAGACCAAAGCAGAGATCCTTCATTCAAGACACATCACACAAGGTACACGCAAGCACTATGAATCATTTTTACAGGATGTTGCAGGTCCTACAATTTTATGTTGTGTGTAAAGTGGCTGGAAATATTCATGGAGAGGAAAAAATCAAGGACTATTAATTACAGATGTCACATGACTGACTCCAATTTGCACAGGCACAGAAAATTTCAGTATATGTTTGGCAGACACACACCACTGACTATTGTGAGACAGGCTGCAGGACTGGAGAGGCATTTGGGCTGCCTGATGTGGCCATGCCTATGTTCTTAAATCCCTTATCTGAATGAAGCAGATCTGTGTTTTGCAATGAGGCTGCTTCCAGATAGTCCAAAGCTAACATATGGCTCTGTGATTTTGAGCAGAAACACCACCCTGCAGCTCCAAAACTCCTTCTGAAACTCGCTCATCTATTCCCAGCGTTATCTGATGAAAAGAACAATAAGAAAACTTTGTTTAAAAAAGTCACAACCAGCCCCTCTGCTATCCAAACCAAAACTCCACACTTTTCTGAGGTTTCCCTTCCAGAACCACAAAAGACATTGGCACGTTCTATAGACTCAGGCACCAGTAAAATCCAATATGTATCTAAAGAAGACTGATTGCCTGTCCTTACTGCAATGATTCTAAGGCCCAGTGCTCCACAGGGGAGAGATACAAGACAGCCAGAAAAGACATTGTGAAAACAGACAGTGAGCATATAAATCACCAGTGCAGCTCAGACATGGAAGCTGGAAAGATGACTCCTATTTGGAAGATAAACTACACTGTCCTTGCTAAGGCAGAGCAAGAAAATCTTTTGATATAGGTAAAATGCAGAATACTATGGGGGACACAATAAGAAAAGGAACCAACCTTTCTGCCCCCCGGTGAAAACGCTGGCTTTATTGAGCCAAAAACTGGAAAGGGTTACTTTTTTCATCGGGCTGAAATACCTCCAGACCATAGCTGGGAAGAGAACTGGGGCACTTGCCTACAATGATTCAATCTAATATGGAAAAAATATATGTTCTTACAATGATTTTCTAACACCAGAGTATTTGTCTGCTTTAATAAGCCCAAAGAACCTAGGTGTCTGGTGATTTCTTGTCATAAATCAGGAGCTGATTAAAAGAAAAAAGTATTAAAAGAAGGCAAAGATTCTGGCAGGAGTCTTGAGAAAACAATTGAAAAGCATTTTTGAAGTTTCAGTCATTTTGGTGCAATACTGCAAAGGCCACAGCTCTGAGCAGTAGTAGTTCCAAAGTCAACTTAGTCTGTCAACTAAGTACCTTAAAGCTCCTGAATTGACTGAATTTTAGACCACCGATTCTGCTTTCTGCCTGTGACTGGATATTGCCTGCTTAGAACGACGCGCAAAGCTGTGGTTGTGGGAGGGAGCTGAAAGAAAGTCATGCTACCTGACCAACAGGAAATTCAAAGTGCATCAATTCTAAGAGTCCAAAGAGCTGTTGAAAAGTAAGATAAGGTTCAGAAGGGGATTACTGTGTCCTAAATGTGATATTTTTATTGAGAGGGCAATGCTTAAATTACATTTTTATGAGCCAGAGTGGCATACCATCACTTTTTCATTTTACTGGGAAGCTTGCTGGGACTTCTCTGGTTCACAGCTGCAGAGCGGATTAATTTTATCCTCTCCTGAATTAGACCTTCAGTCCCAGTGTAACTTCTAACTTGGAAGCAGGACGCAAGGATACTACAAAAGCAAAATTATTATACCATGAGACAGAGTAAAAGAGAAACAGGAACAAAAATTAATAAAACACTAAGACTTGATTCAGCAAAACATTTATGCGCAGGTTAGCCTTAAGCACCCCAGGTTAGTGAAGCACTAAAGCATGTTCTTAGGCTTAATCGAAGTTAATGGGATTTACACAGGTCCTGAAGGTAATCATATGTTTCACTGCTTCATTAAATCAGAATACAAGTATGAAAAGGCAAGGGTTATCCTCAGGGAATTCCACTGAAATACAGGGTGATACAAAACTATAAATCATGTTAAGGTATTTGTTATTAAAATTCAAACACGAAAATATGTTAAAGAAAGTGCAGGTTGCATAAGAGCTGAGCCTCAGAATAGCACTTTGTTTATTTAACAAGATATCTGAGACATAGGACCTGTTTCAGTGTAAAATCAGAAGTAACTACAGCAAAGCCAAGGCTGACGCAGCTGAGATCAATATTAAACCCCAAGGAGGGAGAATTTTCTAAAAGTTTAGGGGGAGGGGAAGAAAAATGGAGAACAGGTCCCCAGAGAATGTGATAAATGGTGATGGGTTAGGCAATATAGTTCTGCTTCCAAAAGCCAGCCTTAATCCTCACTCAGGAGTAGACATTGCGCCACATATTTAATCTATCCCTTAGAGAGAGTCAAAAGGATCAAAAGCATCACACAGATACTTAAAGGGAAAGGTCATATTCCCATTGAGGACTAATGACTATATCCGTTCCTTCGAGCATGGGGATTTCTGGTGAGGGAACTAAAACTGCAGTGTTTCCAGCATTAACTCTGGCTGTAGGGTGTCTGCTGCCACAACAGCTTCTTGAACCCTTCCCCTTGACTCCAAACCCTCATGCTGTGAACTTGCAGCTCCCTGTGTTTCTCCTACAGCTTTTCCATATCTTTCAGCAAAGGGATTTCTTTAACAAAACTAAGCTCTGTGATCAGATCACCCAAAGCCACTGCAATGTCTCAAAACTACCAAAGCCTTTGTGGTTACAGAAGAATTGTAGAGAGCTGCTATAATTTAAGAGCAGGGATTTTTTTTTTCCACTGTAGTGGTTCAATGTGTGTTGTGTGCACACATGTGCTTCAGCACAGATGGAGATTCAAATGAATATCAGACCCTTTGGTGTGAGTTCAAATTTCCTGAAGGTGTTGGAATGTCTGTAAAACATCAGATGCCCTTTTGGTTGTTTTTTTTATAAATACATTTTGATTCTCTGCTGATTTGACATTTCGCTTTATTTAGGAAAATCAGTAAAAAAATGACAACATATTAAAAAAAGTTGTCATGGAAAAAAGAACAGGGAAAGGGAAGGAGGCTTGGATGTCCCTGGCAGCTACCTGCCTTTCTTATACAAAGCCACCTATGATTCTTCTACAACCACAAACAAGATAGCTTTTCTTTGTGCTCTGTCCAGAAAGGAAGTTCAAAATATGTACATCTACTCCAAAGCTATTAATCTTTTTTATAAGATTATTGGGGAGAGCAGAGAACCATTGTCATACTTCTTAAAATTAATTTTCCCCAAAGCTTCAGGTATCTTTTAAGTCAGGTTTAATATATTCTTTCTTTTTTTTTGTCTCCTAACACATTTTCCCCCATAAACAATAGTTATTTTATGACTGTTTTACTTTTTTACCACTTATATCCATTTCTCTGTTTCTTCAGGAAAGAAAAAAAAGGCAAAAAAAACCCCCCAAAACCCCAAAACCTTAGACCCCTGCATTGTTTGCTTTAGTTTGAGCTTGCTACTACCAACCTGGACCCATATGGCTGGAGAGGCTGCGTTTCCACAAAGGCTGAAGGATGCATTTCATGAAAGGGTTTCTAAACGGTCAGTAAGACCAAGAAAACAACAATCTCTGAACCTTTTGATTCTTGAAAATGATTTCAATTGCATATTGTAAGTAACATAAGGTAAAACAGGAACAAAAATCAGAGTCAGGCCCCTAAATAAATGTCATCACTGCTTAGACTTCAGTGAGGGTGTTAATTATTATCACAAAGTAAGGAAACCACAGAATTGTTGGACCAAATACACGTTTCATGTGGAGAAAGTAGTACAAACAAACCAAAAACATACATCATTTTTCATGGAGTACAGAGAAGATGCATCTACTTATTCAACAAGCCTTAGGGATCCTACTCCTGTACAAACTATCTAACCTAGTACAGTACAACTTGCATCCCAAGGCTGTTACAGTCTTCCATATGCTCGTAATTTATTAACTATACAGCTATGAGATTACAACTGGAATAATTCTGAGTGTCATTAAGAGGGAACTTCTTGTATCAAATCTATGCATACTGTACTATGATACCAAGACCAGGCAATCAACCCTCTCCCATACATCCACATTTGCAGTTCTTTAAGATGAGACTAAAACTAAACTTAAGAAATGCAGTTATTCTACCTGGGTCTTCTCAGGTTTGGTTTCTCACCAGAGATTCAGGCTGTTAAAAGTCCCTGGCCCTCTAAAAGCCCTGACNCCCTTCCTCGGGTCCCAGGTCATCCAAAGGGATGCCCTGGACTCCGATAGGTCTAGGACATGGAATATATAAAAGGTGTGCACTCATCATGCTATATAAGGATAAGCCACGCACATTGTGAAAAAATGTACTTCTCACCGCAGTATAGCCTAGGGAGCAGTGGTGCATGTAGTTCAAAAGTTATCCCAGAGAATGACAGCCAGTAGGTATTTCACAGTAAGTTGGCAGAAAGGCCTGAGCAATTAGTTTTTGGATATTCTGTGTAGAAAGTATCCCTTTTTCCCCTTTATTATCAAGATGATTTGTTGCCTAGAGCTGAATAAAAAATAACACATCCCAGTATTTCTATAATACAGGAACATCATCTAGACATGCCACAAAGATTTTGTTATTTATGAACCAATCTCAGAATAAAATTAGTTATAATGTTGAGAAAAAAATCGAGACTACACAGTTCCCTGACCTGTACTCTCAAAATTAAGAACGGATTTTTTCCTGGTATACACTCATAATGATGAACAATTTTTGGAGCATCTCCTTGTTATGGACAGATGTCATATACAATAGATAAGCTAAGCTGACATGCTTAGGTTATGTCTCTATTGCCACATTTACCTGAATCATAGCCACACTGACAGACCTTACTTTCAGGCTGATAACCATCAGCTTTGTATAAGTTTGCACAATGGCTGAACATTGGTTTCAGCAGGTGAAATCTAGGTTGAGAGAAGGCAGGAGAAAATCACCAAGCGTCGTACAAAGGTGACAAAACAAATTTCACTGATTGAAACTTCAAGTCAACCTTACTGAACCCCTGGAAATTCCTAACAACAGAATCCTAGAACTGGTGTACTAAATACAGTTAAATTGCTTTAGGTCAAGTAACTTTTAACTTAGATCATTCACCATTAGCATTTTGAGCTAACTTACTGGGCTTGACTTAAACTGGGTTTAACATGCTCTACTTATTCAACTGACCCATAACAATTCTATTCCTGTATTTTCTGAGGTACGAATTAATTTTTTAAAATGTCTCAGAAATCTGCAAGTAAAGCCAGTTCTGCACAAACCACACCTTTACTTGAATTTACTGCCATCATTTTAGAAAGTTTATTTAAAAGAATATAACCCAAATATGTGCTTTTCTATGAAACACACTTTTCAAGCTCATTTTGCCAGAGAAAATATTAATTTTCCAGAATGGCATATTTCATTCGCTACCAAAGAGGGCTGACTGTAACATAAAGCGTGTGGGTCCTTTAGAAGAAAGAGAAACAATTTGACATGGTAGGTCTGGTATCCTTCTGCAATATCAAATGAAGCCCTACGTTTTCAAAATGATGCATGGGAACTTAACCACGTGGTGCCCATTAAAGTCCATGCCAGCTCTCATGGTTTATGAGGTCACCAGAAGTCCTTGATGGAATTACACCCCCGTCCTGCACGGCGGATTCTCTTGTATCACAGATTCTGAATCAAAGCCTATAAGGTTAACAAAAATGTCTGCAGTGAGTTTGCTCAGGTTTGGATCACGTATTTCTATTGGAAAGAGAGAAACAAGAGAGAAATAAATTACTGAACAATTGTTAGTGTAACATCATGGCATGGATCTTATGTTGATACATATTCCCGTATGGTAAGGGGGAAATAATGTCTTCCTGTGGTCATGCTCAAGGTATCTGAAAAGAGAAACACTGGGGAATATTCCTCTGAAAAACAAAAGGACATCCTGTGAGAGTGCAATTACAAAGTAATTCTTTGAGCATTCTTAACAGCTATCAGACAACATACAAAACACAGTATACTTGAAGAATAAATATTCTGGGTTCTTTGTGCATCATGTGCATTTTAGAATTTGCTGTTCTGGTGCACACAGGTCAGTTTTGTATTTACTGGACTGAATCTTTTAAAATCTATCGAAATAGTAACATTCAGTGTCCAAAAGTGAAACCTGGCACTCAATTTGCACAAAGACTTTGCACATTGTTGTGTTTTAAAACACTCAGTAGTTAATAAAAGACTGTGGTCTATTGGTATATTGGTTTTCATACTCTCTCCACTGGAATATGATCTTGCTTTAGCAATAAACTGATATGTTGATTGAATAGTTTCCAATTCTCTAGGTTTCTAGGAGTGTTCCTGGGGTTGTATCACGTAGCAGCACAGTGACTGTGTTAGAAGAATCCTTCTTGGAAAATGAAAAAGCTGTGGTATCACTGGGGTCTCCTGAACCTGTATATGTAAGGTAAAATAATCTTATTCAAAAAGTAGATGTTTGTCAAGTCACATAATTAAAACATGGACCGGCAAGTTTCTAGGAATTTGTATGCTTATCAAACACAGTCTGGATTCCATCAGATTATGAAGTGTCCCAAGGTAGTTAACAATTTAGGGAGCAATTTGTATGCATTAATACATGCATACCTTGCAAACAAAGGTCTAGAAAGAAGACATGCTTATTGCAGGATATTTGCACAGAGCAAAGAGATAATGTTGCTGAGACAAGCAGTGAATTAGGAAGCATAACAGTGATGCAATAAGGATTATCACCTGGTGTTTCTATGGGTGCATGGTGTCTGTGATGTCTGAGGCTTCTGTTACCCAGGGCAATGAATGGGGTACCCTGGCTAGCCAAAAACTTAAACAGTGCAGCACTTATTTTACAGCAACTGACAGGATCAGATGAGGCAGGGAGAGAAAAAAAGCTGAGGCTTCATGTGGCACCTCTCTAAACTAGGGAATACAGATGATACAAATACAGCTCTACTGCTCCTGGATCCAGGTGACAATACACTTACTGCCCTGTCTGTCTGTGAGCTGCAGAGGTCACCCACGGGATAAGTGTGAATTAACCATAAAGGGAACACAGCCCTGTATCAAATGAATTTCTGCAGCAGCTGCAGAGGCTGTGGCAGAATTTCAGAGGTTTTGAAGGGCCGATCCCAGTGGTACAACGGCTTTTGATTTTCCAAGAACGGCCGACTCCAGTGGTACCATGGCTTTTCATTTTCCAAGAAATGTTCTTTTAACACACTCTGGAGAATATTTTCTTCTGTCTTTTGTTTTAGTTTCTGTTGTTACTATTCTTTGAAAAGAAAAGTCAGGCAAGTTGAGAGTGGAGCAACTTTTTCATTACAGAGGATTGAATCAGCCAGTAAAGGACAAAGTTTACAGCAGGAATCCTGTGAAAGAAGCATTGTGTACGTATGTTCACATGCAAACCTTGTGATACAGCCTGTAATATTTTACTTTTTGCAGCCAGGGTGCTTTTCTTCCCTTTGCTTAAATGAGCAGTCAGTATGCACACAGCTGGCCTGGGCTATTCCCCCCTCCCATCATCTCTTCACCCTTCTGAATATCAAGCACCAGCCAAACTTTACTGATAAAGCCAACACTAAGCAGAAGGAAAAACATGCATTCTTCATGTTGTACAGCTGAGCAGAGCTAAATGGCTAATAAAAAGTCACAGGCAACAACTTTAAAAGGGGGAAAGGAAAGGGCTGGTGCTGTGGCTGGAATTGGAAAGGGAAGGAGGTTGGAGTGGTAGGCTGTGGAGGCGAACATGTCAGTCCTTGTGCTGGAGCCATTGCCAGTCCCTCTACACAGTTTGAGCAACATCACCTCAAAAGTGCATTGTTATTTCTGCAAAATTTCTACTTTCATCTGAGGGCATTTGGGGTGAGCTGAGATCAAAGGCATTTGAATTAGTTTTATACACAATTTACCTCAGGTAGGTATTTGACATGGGTAAATACTTTGCCAGCAGCAAGGAAATTAACAATTAACAATTAATTAACAATTTGCAATCTCTCACCTTACACCTATACTTCAATGCCCTATTTCTGAAGAGGTATTCACAACCCTGATATGAAGGCTGCAGAATTACACAGCCTAGTCTTTTAATTAGCTTTTGGGAATTAATATATTAAAATATATATTATAGAATTACCTGGGTTCGAAGGGACCTTGAAGGTTATCTAGTCCCAAGCCTCTTGCCATGGGCAGGGACACATTCCACCAAACCAGATATCTCAGAGCTCCATCCAATCTGGCCTTGAATACCTTCAGGGATGAGACATCTCCAACTTCTCCAACCCATTCCAGTGCCTCACCATCCTCACCTCTTTCCTAGTATCTAATCTGAACCTACTCCCTTTTAGTAAAAAGGTTTCCTGCCTTGTCCTGTCACTACTTGCTCTTGGAAAACGTCCCTCTCCATCTTTCTTATAGTCTCTCTGCAGCTACTGGAAGGCTGCACTTAGATCACTCCAAAGTCTGCTCCAGGCTGAGCAACCCCAATTCTCTCGGGCTCTCCTCACAGGAGAGGTGCCTTGCTCCGGAGTCGCTCCAACAGGTTAATGTCCATCTTGTGCTAGCGACCCCAGAGCTGGATTCAGTACTTCAGAGGAGAGCCCACCTTGACTATAGGTGTTGATAGATTGCGAATTCCTAATTAATAACTCTATACTGCTAGAGTTGTCATTTAAACTAAAGCTGCGAGCGCCTTTGCCCTCCACAGGGGCCGAGCCAGCGACGCCCGTGCTCTGACCAAGGCGTGCTCTCCTGTACCGAGCTCATCTCT
>VXBB01016138.1:1221883-1344853 GCA_013399915.1 Illadopsis cleaveri | reverse complement strand
CGTCCGGGCCGGGCCGGGCCAGCGAGGCGGGCGCAGAGCGCGCAGCGCCACACGGCGTGTGACGCCTCCTGGCGCAGCCGCCAGGGGGCGCCCGAGCCTGGGCCGGCCGCGTGCCGCGCCGGGATGGCGGGACGGGGCAAGTTTGCGGAGCGTTAGGGAATGTCAACGTGGAGAGCACATTGGTGGCCATCGACATGGAAGCGATGGCAGGGTGAAGGCCTGAGCTCGGCCGGCACGTTTCTGGCTAGGCAGAAACTCAGGGAAAGCCTGGGCGGAGTGGATCCTGTTTGGATGCTAATTAAAACAGCCCCTTCTGTGCAAAGCCCTCAGGTCGCAAACACAGCTAGGAATTCTAAAAGGAAAATGGCTTTGTAATCCACAAGTAAAGGAAAAGTAGCAGACAAAAAGCTTTTTTTTTTTCATGATGCCATCATAAATCCGTCTTTCTTTCTGAAATGTTATATACCCTTTTCTTATTTTGTGTGTGCAATTACTTTTTTCTCCGAATAATTGCGACATGATGCACGAAAACGGATATAAACTTTGAGATTACATCTATAAAATGGGAAAACCTGAATTAATTGTTCAGATTAAAAGGAGAAGGAGAAGAGAAGGAGAAGGAGAAGGAGAAAGAAACACCATAATTCAGAAAGGTATTAATTAATTGGAGGAAAAGTAACTCATGCTTTCCTGTTAAGTTATAATATGAATGGTAGCATTTTGAACTCTTGGCCTAAAATAGTTATGCTGAGCTTTGATCCATGGGACGTTAATAGATGGGAAGCAGAGGAGTGAATTGGGGTGAATTTAATAGTATCCAGAGATAGAATAATTAATTCTTATGGTGCCTAGCAGCAGTTAGGGCCTGAAGGAAAAGGTTTTATTAAAATGAAACCAGAATGGGAAAATGACCATTTCTGTATATTTGAGAGAATGACATCATTCCCTAATATGACTCATGAAGGCCAAGTTTGTTTTCTTTATCATCGGCCAAAGAGGGCCACTGTTTGCAAACAGGATTAAACACTGTTNTCTCCTCACAGGAGAGGTGCCTTGCTCCGGAGTCGCTCCAACAGGTTAATGTCCATCTTGTGCTAGCGACCCCAGAGCTGGATTCAGTACTTCAGAGGAGAGCCCACCTTGACTATAGGTGTTGATAGATTGCGAATTCCTAATTAATATCTCTATACTGCTAGAGTTGTCATTTAAACTAAAGCGGCGAGCGCCTTTGCCCTCCACAGGGGCCGTGCCAGCGACGCCCGTGCTCTGACCAAGGCGTGCTCTCCTGTACCGAGCTCATCTCTTCCTTCCCGTCACCCACAACGGCCGGGGGCGGTACAGCCTCCTGCAGCCCCTCGGCATGTCCACAGCCCAGAGCCGGGATGCCGCACTCTGGGGTTCCGCTCCCGAGGCAGCNAGAGAAGGAGAAGGAGAAAGAAACACCATAATTCAGAAAGGTATTAATTAATTGGAGGAAAAGTAACTCATGCTTTCCTGTTAAGTTATAATATGAATGGTAGCATTTTGAACTCTTGGCCTAAAATAGTTATGCTGAGCTTTGATCCATGGGACGTTAATAGATGGGAAGCAGAGGAGTGAATTGGGGTGAATTTAATAGTATCCAGAGATAGAATAATTAATTCTTATGGTGCCTAGCAGCAGTTAGGGCCTGAAGGAAAAGGTTTTATTAAAATGAAACCAGAATGGGAAAATGACCATTTCTGTATATTTGAGAGAATGACATCATTCCCTAATATGACTCATGAAGGCCAAGTTTGTTTTCTTTATCATCGGCCAAAGAGGGCCACTGTTTGCAAACAGGATTAAACACTGTTACTGTTAAGACCAGCAGTTACTGTCACCGCTTGTTTCTGGAGTTTTTATTCTCTTCTTATATTAGCACACTTTTCACAATACATGTATGAGTACATGGATTAATGGCCCTTCTCATGAGTCATAAGACCTACAGATGCTCTCTTTTCAACCTTGGTTGTTAGCTAAATATGAAATCCTCTTTGGCTAACACAGAGTCTGGATCTGTGTAAATTGGGTCAGCATGGGATGTAGCACTATTATGCTCCTTGATTTAATTCTAAGTGTCCACATCAGTTCATCCATATCATTAATATATATCAGTTCCCAATAGATCATGTTTTCGTGTTGTAAAAACCTAAGCTCAGGCTATCTATAAAGCTGTTCAGTGGTATTAAGACTCCTCTAGGAAGGACTCCAAAAGTGGATTATTGATGAGGCTTGGAAAGGGTGTGCTGACCACAGCATAGATAGGCTCGAGTGCTGATTCAGACCTGTGCTCAAGACACAGGGTGTCTATTCTCATGTGTACTTTCCTGTTTAATTACTATGTTAATCCCTGTTCCCACAAAAGACATTGAAGTGCCTGTAAAAAACGTGCAGGACATATTCCATAGCTAACAGGCTATAAACTGAGAGGTAAAATAAAATGATTCTATAAATACTGGAGAGATGCTCTTTACATCAAAAGAAACAGCACTTCATTTTTCAAAGGCTAAAATGTCAGCGCAGGTGACAATGTCTTTCAAAGTGTAGAGTGCATATTAACCCACTTCACTGGAACTATGCAAAACCTCAGAAAGATGTACTTCACATGATTATGTATTATATACCAAAGGGAAAGGAAGGAAGGAAGAAAGAAATCTCCCTAGCCTTTCTGCAAATGCATACAATAGAACTCATTGAAAAGCCTCTCGGTATATTGCAGTACTGAACAGTAAATCAATGTAATCTGAATTTCTGCAGTAGCAGGAAACTTTCCAAATGATCGCTATAAATGGAGCACATGTTTTACGTATAGGTTACTATTTTTGGCAGTCCATCAAACCCCTTTGATGTGTAGACAGTGGGGTTTTATCCAGCTAGCAGGACAAGAATAAAAGGTCCAGATTGTTCCTTGTGCCAAGATCCACTCAGAGCAGGAGATGGGGAGCTGGTTATGGTCACACAGCTCTACAGCTGATCCTGTGTCAGCCTGAGCCACAGCAGAACTTAGATAAGCTCGTGTTTTAGTCCCTGAGATGTACCCGTTAAGAATCAAGAGCACTCTATTCTGCTTCTGTGAGTCTCTCAGTCACTCCATGTGCCAGCACGGGGAGAGGAATTGGCACAGGAGCTGTTTATACCACCTTGCACTGGCTGCATGGTTCCTTACATAAGGAACATCCCCCGGGGGCCAGTTAAGGCAGTGCTCTGGAACACCTGCACAATACAAAGTGACGGAAACCAGCACAGAGAGTCTGGCCCGTGAGTCCTCAGAATGGAAAAAGGCAAATGAAAAAAAACACACCAAGGCAAGGGAAACCAGACATCGCATGAGGATTAGAAAGAAAAGACCAGAATGAAAATTTGTAAAATGGAGTAAATCACTTCCTGACTGCAACAGAGCTGAACTTCAAAAAAGATCCACTAAGCCCACAGCACTGCTGCTCAGGACAGACAGTGTCTGCGTGTCCTTCCTCTCCTCGGGTTTCTCATCAAAGATGATGTCAAGATTTATGTATCCCTTTCTGAATAGTTCTGTGAGTTTAAACTAGCCTCAGTCCATTACAGCCTCCACATAAAGCAGCAAGCAGTCAAGTGTTTTGCTGCATGTGGATAATGCACTGTGGGACACGCGTGTCCAATAGCCATGATTTTGTGGCTGTCCAAGAGGCATGATTCTGTGGCTCCCCAAGTTGGTTCCAGTTACAGGGAGAAGCCAGTGTTCACAAAGAGAATTAAAAATGTCTATTTTTCCCAATTTTTCTTTTCTTTTTAAACTATTTTTAACTCATTATACCATGGCATATATAGCCCGTCATCAAAGTGCACAAATACTAAAACCCCTCTGCTGTTCTGAGTGACATATTTCAGGAATAACTACTCAGAAATAACTGCTGTAGATGTGTCTGGCTGCTGAACATGAAAGTATGGGTGCTGCTGACTGCCTGGCAGCTGGCCCAGCATTTAACCCTGCTGTTTTAAAATGTCGTAAAATAAGCACAATTTAATCTTTTGAAACCTTTTGGTCAGTGACTGTGATTTCCGCAAAAAATGACTTCAAAGGAAAGACAGGCACCTTTGTTGATGCCTTTTTAAGCAGTCATGAGTTCCAAATTATTTTAAAAAAGGGAAGCAGAAACCTCAAAGTGTGTAACACCTCCTCAGAATTAGATGCTGAAGCGATATGTAAACTGGGCTGTAAAAATCGATCCTCCACTAGTGATGTGGCTCAGAATGATATAATTAAAAGATAATGTCAATGGAAAAAGAATATCATCATAGACTAATGGGCTCCTCCTGACACATAAAAACCACAGCAAAACCTCTATTTTAATGAAAAAATACCATTTAGAAGCCAAGATATTTGATTTTCAAAGCAGGATGTGTTGAAAATGTTCTATTTCTGTGGCTATATTTCTGTTTTGCCAAATATCTGACATAGAATTAACACTTCAACCTTGCAGTCTTCATGTAATAAGCAAGATTCCTCCGTGCCTCAAAAGCAGCATGCTTTACCTGTGCAAAAAGCAGCTGACTTCTTCAAATAGTGTTCGTTTTTGTTAGTAAGTTGCAATTTTAATGCAGACTGAGGGTTTTATTTCCAAACTTAGATGTGGAAAAAAAAAAATCACATGTAATCATTTGACATTTATTCCATTCACCTTGATTTAAGGAATGTGGGCACTGCTAGGCATTAGACCGTTTAGGTGGTTGTTTTTCACTGCAGTAAAAGTGGAGTTAAAATTTCCCTTTAAACACATAGAAGAGGGGGAAAAAAAGGATGTGAAGATACCTTGAATAATTAAACATACTTCCAGTCTATATCATATTACCTTTTTACCTTCACCAAAAGACAAAAAAAGTACTCTTCTGTTCTTCCCAGGTTTGGGTGGGAAGAAATGCCTTTTGACATTCCAGTATTAAAGCAGAATGATATGAAGAACATTTGATCTATCACTGTATGCCAGGATGCTTTGAAAATGCCTACCAGATGTGGCCCTCAAAAGTCTTAGGCGTCTTCTGCTTAGTTCCTGGCTTTAGACCAGTCCAAGGAAAGAATTGGCTGATGAGCTGCTCAGACCAGGCTGATCTGGACAAAATCTGGATGACTATTGTCACCTACAAAACTTTAAAATCAAAAAGGGAAGTGCTTTGCAAGACTAGGCGCCTCCAGGATTAGGCAGCAGCCAAGCATGGGTTTCTGGAGAGTGCTTTTGGATGCTGTTCCACCTACATCCTGCCTTAGGTGCCTAAGTCCTTTACTAGAGCTAGCCAGAAAGGCTAGATTCCCATTGAAGTCTGGAGAAGGATTTACATTAACTTAAGTGGATTGGTTCAGGCCTTAAAATGAGAACCATGTGTACATCCTTATGAAGAATCTGGTCCTTTCTGTTTATTCATTGTGGCTTCTTGCAGTATTGAACCATTCATATGCACTAATCCACAAATAATATGTCAGAAGATGTTCTGGAGGATGAGAGTTGTGACTTTCATGCCCACAGTCCATGCTGCTCTCAGTGGTTCTGGGTGTATGGCAGCTGCCCTGGCTAATGGGCCACTCAAGCCAGATCCACCATTCAGGTCATATATAAGCACTAATTGTATTACCCGTTTGGCTCGTCAATACTTTTCCATGGAGCTGAAGGAAGGGAGAGCATATGGAATAGAGAAGCAGGAAAATTAATGAATGAAAGAATATAACTTTCAGGGTTCTGGCAATGTTTTCACATCCATATTTTGCTCTGCTCCCCTGAGGTCACAAAAAGCAAATGGCATGTTCATTTCCTTCCATCTGGGCTATTCTGAACAGCAAAAGGGAACTTATATCTAAACTTTCTTAATAAGCAGAGTGGGAGGAGAGCTGGGTAATAATGAGCTACTGGCTAGAAATGCCTTGTAGATAATTTGACTTTCAGAATGATGTTTATTGTAGACACATTTTTCTTCTTTCTTTTCTTATTTTGCAGTGCCATGACACTTTAAATCAAAAATTTTAAAAAGCCCAAATCCTTCCCGAATCCTACCCATCACACATGAAGCAGCAGGAGCAGACCCATGCAGAGCCAGGCCAGCGCTGTCCCATTTTCCTTTAAAATGCATGCAATTCCTTGTAAACAGTGGGACGAGGTGGCTGGCCAGGAAGCCCTGGTGGTGTTGGATGTGTGGCGATGGCCCCCCTTTCCCCGGAGAGAGGCTCAGCTCCAGCTGCAGCTGCTCCCCCCCGCCGCTGGCTCCGCAGGAGGGGGCAGCTGGCAGGGGCTCCCCGCCGCCCCGGCAGATCGCTCCCCCCGCCCTGGGCTGCCGAAACCAGAATTTAGTGACCTGGCGATGCAGCAAATAAATAAATGAATGGAGCTGGAGAGCTTTCTGGAGAGGCCTGCGGCCCGTGCTTCCCAGAGCGAAGGAGAGGAAAAGCGCTTCTGTAGGCGTCTGGCTGGCTGGGTTCCTGTCAGAATAATGATTTCAATGTTGCTGTGATTTCACCAGTGGCACACTGGGGCACCTAGAGTCTTGGTAGGCAATTTTTTACAGTTGTGAATGTAAATAAGGCATTTATTTAAATTAACCCTCTATTATACAAAGAAAACATAAGCTGGGAGGAAGCATTGCTGCTTGAGTAACTGGCAGCAGTGCATTTATAAAGCAGGGAGGAGGACAGGTCTTGCACATTACCTGTGCAAGCAGCACTGGCCAATATTTGCCTTTAAAAATGGGGTTCAAGGACAATATTTCTGCCACCAATCTGGTTAGCAAGGCAGCTCTGCACCTTGGCTTCCACTCTGTAAAATGGGCATAAGGATCATACCCTTACATAAGCCCCAGAAAAGACACTTAAGGGATATGAAATCGCTGAACACACACTAGGAAGGAACCAGATTTCTGCTCCATAACAATGTTCACATTTCTGAGGGCAAAAAAAAAAATGGAGAAAACCCAACTTAAAATCATGAGATATTTTTTAAGCCTCCTCCTAAGCAGCATTGTGCTTAATTACATCCTGAAAGATTTCTTGTGTGAGACTATTTACATGTTTTATGTTTCAGCTGGTTTGGTTTCCAAAAGGGCAAAGTAATGTCAAGCCAGAGAAGCAGGACACAATTTTAAAAAGAGAATAAAAATTGGCAGTTTTGATCAATGAAAAATTCTTCAAGATTTTTAGCATCCAAAAATGAATCCAAACCCTTTCCCACACTTTTCTGTGGGAAAGTTTCATTTTCAACCAACTTACTTTTTTTTAATAAAGATCCATTTCATTAAAAATTTTTCACCTAACCTAGTCCAGTAATACAGCTTTGTACCTTGGTATTGCCAAACCTCTGCTGGGCTCCTTTCAGGCTTGATGAGCTTCTGCCAGTTCCTTGATGCCTAGAAAACACCACTTTACTGCTATGGCAAAGCCTGAGTTTAAAATAAGGGCCGTTCCATTCCTGCCTTTGGTTAGGTGCCTTCTTTTTTTTCTTCTTCTTCTTCTTCTTCTTCTTTTTTTTTTTTTTATTTTAAAAACATTTCCCTCTTATTTTCATGGTAAAAGGTATTTTCAATATTTTACAAGAAAATACCGAATGTCCTTATTAGCTTTAGGTCATAAATGCCACAAAACAGATTTAAAAACTGGAATAAACCCAACATAAATGCTTACTATTGGTGAGTATAAGGGCATACGAAACAGGGCAGTAAAGTCACTATACAATATCAGCAAAACCATTAAAAAAATCTGGAAAAGCATCAAGATGGCTGGCCTCTTTGTAGTTTCAGCACAGAAAAAAAAAATTGAGCCTTATTTCTAAATATTTTCCCTAGTGGGAAATAACAGCTTGAAAATAATCCCAGATGTATTCATTTGTGCAACATTTTTCTGCTTGCAACATATAGGCATGGAAAAATTATTGAAGGTTTCAATTCTGGACTTGTATTTTAAAAATGTCAAGCTTTTGAAAAACAGCATAATTTTTCCTTAAAAGCTGTTCATTTACCTGGAATGTTGGCCAGCAGGCGTACATTATGGACTTGGTTTAGCTAAGATTGAAAAATTGCCCAAGGCAAAAGAGAAGTAGGCAATTTTTGTGGCTCAGATTATATACCAACACAAAATACAGCTGAGTTGGTTTTTGAACTGGCATATAAAAGAATTTTGCAAGTATGTGATGTTGAAAATGATCAAAAGCTATCTGAGGATTTTAAAAAGCTCAACAGTTGTTATTTTCATGTTGTCTTTTTTACAATCAGAATCTGTATCCTGAGGTACAAGTAATCACAAAGCTCGTATTAAATGGCTACTGAAAACAATAAAAGTAAAAGCAATCGAAGCCTATACCTAATAATTTCCAAAGACGAGCAGATTAAGATGTATTTCTGTTTGTTCTACAAAACAATTTTTTTGATAAAATATTGCCATTTTGGGTAGATATTAAAAAAAACCGCATACACTCAAAACTGCAGGAACTTATCTTCCTAAAGGAATCAAAAGTTTTCTTCTGTTCAATCTAGGCTATCATCTTGAAAAGTTATTTGTCTGGATAGTATTCACAGCCCAGAATTTCCTGTGACTAATTTTGGTGACATACAGTAAGTGATAGGTGTATAGGTGGCTACAAATAATTTTTATAGATTAGACCTGTTGGGAGGATTGTGGGCGGCTGTTCCCCTCAATGTGTATAGAATCGCTTTTTTAGTAGAAGGGAGACTCTTTAATAAAAAGAAAGGAAAGTCAGTGAAAATTCAGGAAATAAAATTATTCCTCAGGAGCCAAAGATATGGGAAAAGTAGAGTGGTCAAACCAGTGCATACCGACCCTGTAGGGCCGAGGGCAGTGCCTGTGCTCTGGCAGGAGGAGCCAAGCTCCTGTTGGACCAGCCAGCTCCAAGAGCAGAGAGATTGATGCTGTGTCAGCTCAACGCTCAGTGTAAGCTGAGTAAGTGAGCAAGGCTGGTCAGTGTGGACACTGCCCTGTAACCAGAGCTCCACTGGCTTGGACAGAATACCAGGGCACAGTGCTGATGTCCTGTAAAACTGTGCCAGTCTGCCTGGAGCCTGCCAGGGGGGGTCCAGGGCAGCACGTGCACAGCTGTTAAGGTGCATGGTGATCCAAGGGCCATGCAGGCTATTCTATTCCCACAGGAATAATTGCCAGAACTTCCCTGTTTTTCTATTTGGGAAGAGTTGAGTCTTTAGAGGGTACCACAGAGGTAACTCTTCAGGAAACTTAAGGCCAGCAATTAGAGGGGATGGAGCACTTCTCCTGTGAGAAAAGGCTGGGAGAAATAGGTTTTGTCCAGCCTGGAAAGTAGACAGTTTGGGGGTGACCTAATTGCCTTCCAATGCCTGAAGGGAGCCCACAGGAAAGCTGGAGGGAGAGTGTTTACAAAGCATGTGGTGACAGGAGAAGAGGGAATGGCTTCAAACTGGAAGTGAGTAGGTTTAGATTTGATACTTAGAAGAAACTATTTACTTTGAGGGTTGTGAGGCACTAGAGCAGATTGCCCAGAGAAGTTATGGATACCCCAAACACTGGAAGTGTTCAAGGCCAGGTTGGATGGGGCTTGGAGACACCTGGTCCAGTGAAAAGTGTCCCTGCCGATGGCAGGGAGGTTGGAACTAGATGATCTTTAAGGTCCCTTCCAACCCAAACTATGACTCCATGACTCCACGATTCTTTAATTCTGTGAAATGGGGTTGCTCCATGACTGGCAATATTCAGTTGACTGGTTATTCCATGAAAGGTGGTCCTTTTCCTTTTGGGGTGCAGACTGCTACTACCCGTGCAGTCTCCCGCAAATGCAGAGCATTAGAAGAAGCTTCAGACACAAGTTAGAAGGACTCAGAGTGCTCCTGGGCTTTTGGTACAACACACCAGCTTTGCCCTGCTGGAGGGAATGTCCACGCTCAGGTCACAGGTGATACTGGAACATGGTCTGTGTGCTGGGGAAATGATGAGCATTGCGTCACAAATGGTGTGTTCTCACTTCTTCACTAGATCCAACATGTCCTCAATGACAGCAAAATTTATTTCTTGAATACTTCACACTGTCCTCTGTATCCTACTATCAACAAGCAGTGGCTCAGTCATACGTCTTGCCCAAAGTCTTTGGGAATTATTTGAAATAGCCAGTCAGATGAAGGTGGGAAGTGCAAGTTGAGGGTCAGAGCTTCTACACCTGTAACACTTTCTCAAAAAGAAATTGTGAAGAAGACATACTGATGTTTCTGTGCTTCTGAGCTCTCCACCAGCATACACTGAGAAAAGAGGAAAACCTGAGAAAGGTGAAGTCAACAAAGTCTTAATGTACAGCTGGCAAAGCTGGCAGAGAGGTTTTACTTTATGCCCAGGAGACCTGTTAAAAAGCTGAGTGCCCCCAGCATCCAGCTGTTGGTAATTAGCATACCTTAAAATTAGCATATCTTAAAAGATGAACAAATATCTCATTGCAAATTAAAAAAAGAGAATTTGTGCAGACATCTTTGTTGTCCCCCTGCAGAGAAATTGCAGCTGTCTTCACAGATCAGGGAAATCAGATATGTGGTCTCTGGTTATATTCTAAGTATAACTTGGTTTATTTACATATATAAATAAGTACTGAAACAGAGAGAATCAACGTGCAAGTAATTCCCTTGTTAAAGAGTCTCAGTTCATCAGTAAAATTGGGATTACAAGCAACAATTCCACCTGAAGAGCAGATTTTAGTACAAGATCGAAGCAAATAGCAACCTCACCTTCCAGTAACACAGCTCCCTGCTCACACAACTCTAATAACACAAATTTAAAAAATTAGTGTATCATGCCAGGAACGAATATTTATTTACATGCTTAAATAAAGGAAAAAAAAATAAGGAAAAAAAAAGGAAAATATTGAGATGGCACCATCTGGTGACACCTGCTGCACAGCATGAATGGCTCATGAAGCTACTTTTTTTATTTGAAATTTTGTTGAACATCCTTGTATGTGAGTGTAAAAGCCTTTAACAGAAAACTCTTGATCAGCCACTGCTTTTTTTGTACTGTTCCTTCATCTTGCTGTAAAGACAATTGTAGACAGGCATGTGGATTCAGATACTTCCTTCAGAAATTACCAGAATAAATCAAGTTATATATAAGACTCACCTCATTCTAATTTATAGTTCAGCTCAGACCATTGAACTTGTAAGTAAAATTTATGGGGGAAGAGCAATAAATTAAATTGCGTAGAAACATAATTTTTGTCCTGCAGTTACTTGTACAGTTCGATTTAACGCATAAAAAATGGAGTATAATACTAACTTGTTAATAAAATGTGCACAGCGCTGACATGTAAAAACAGTTTTATAATTGGTTGGTCCACTCTGTTAGCCTTGTTGACAACACTAAATTTTCATATCCCTACATTAGTAAGATTGAGCTAACATTATAAATGCAGAAAGCTCATAAATGCATACAACAGAAATTCATTTGGCCTTTGATTTTTTTGGGGGTGTCTTTAAAGTGAAAACTGTAAAATTACCACGTAATAAAAGCCAGTACACTGAACACTAATTGCCCATTTATAAAACGCTCTTTTCCTCCAATCACGTAGGTGTGAGGCATAAACTTCTTGGGTTTTACGGAGCTGCGATTTATACTTTCAGTTCTGCTTCTCTCTGTTGCATTTCATCTCAAGCTTATAAAAGACGAGCTGTGTTTTATTAATCTGCATCAGCATTCATTGGACATTAAATCTATGTAGATCCCTACAGGGTTTTAATTGTGGCTGAATTGCCAACAATAATTGGGCCCCCGACTAACCATGGAGAGCAGGCCACCCTGGCTGCTGGGCACAAGTGCTAGCTCCCACACCAGCCACGATAGCCCACTTTGTCAGCCGCCCGAAGGGAAGTTGTCAAGTCTGGGACCCTGCTGCTTTATTCCTATAACTGTGTTTTAGAAACACCTCACAAGTGGAATTGTGGTTGCCTCATCCAGAAAATGTGGAAAGGATTAATGTGGCATGTAAAACAAATCACTCCTGAGCTCAGCTGAGAAAGTGGGTATTAAAAGCACTCCAGTCAAAAGAGCTTTAGTGAAAGGGTCATGGTGATATACAGTCAGCACATGTTGGGCTGGTAAAGCTGCAGGGTGTTTGGAAATGGTAATGGTCCATGGGTGTAAATTCTTTCAAGACCTCTTAAAGGCACATGTGTTTCTTGAGCATGTTCTCCAAACAAGGACCTGTTATAGGTTAGCTTCGCTGGAACTTTTAAACTTTATTGATTGGTTTGTGGTATTCCAGGTTTGCTTACTGTTTTTGGGGCTTTTTTAAATGTTGTTGGTAAACAGAAAAAACTATCATGACAATCTAAAACTTACAAATCTATAAACTCAGTTGTATACAGATTTATTGTAACATATTGCAGAATGTGTCATTTCTTTTTTTTATGCCAGTAATCACTGGATTCACAAGAGTTAAGGGTCTATCAATATTTCTTTTATGAACGCAGGTTGTCTGTAGTTTTGAGGTTAAAAAGGTCAGACCCTTAAGTTTGACATAACATTTAGTGGGCCTTTATAGATGTTTGTAACTTTGTAACATTATATTTCCTAAAGTTATTAAAAAGATGGCTCATGGCAGCTTTTCTAGTAAAGCTGGGAAGACTGAGAGTCCTTAGCAAAAGCTTCATTTTACAAGTTGCACTATTCCTTGTTTTTTGGGTTTTTTTCTTTAGGAATTTCAGTGTGATTTAGCATAAAGAATATAAATGTGATAACATATATGTACCATATAGCCTTTTTTTACCCAAACAATTACCGCTATAAGGGGCAATGTCCAGAAAGGGTTTTTAAGCAGCAACTCACCCTGACTTCCATCAGAAACATGAGGGTTCAATAATTTTGTACATTAGGCCTTCTGTGCAGGAATCACTTCACTTACATTTGAAATGGAGCCATTTTTGAGAAGCATGTGTCAGGTGTTGAGCAGAACACAGCCACATTTTTATACAGAATGAATGGCTGAGAAATGGAACTGAAAACAAATAATGTATCTACTCATTACAGTACTTGCTGTGATATAATTAAAAACACTAATAATCACTTCCAACATGCACCCTTCAGCTGAGAATGCATCCCTGCAGCAAGTGGCCTGCATTCAATTCTAAGGAAGCTTATTACAGTCAAGGTTCAAAACCCAGTATTTTAGAATTTGGCCAAAAGAATGCTGCTTTGGTCAACAATACTGGAGATTAGGATTTTTCAGTCTTATTTCTGAATGTGTTTGTTTTTTACATAAGGCCACTGTTAATTATTTTATGTGGTCATTTAACCTGTGTTCGCTATAACAGACTTGAAAGCAAAAGAACTTATTGCAGTTGCATGATCTGGTAGGTGAAAACATTTGTTCTGAATTAAAATATTTAATTGAAATCATATTTAAAAACTCCAAAGAGTTGTTTTCTCACAGGCACATAGGACTCTTATGAACAGGGGTCATAGTTAAATGATCAAAACCCTACTTAGTCAAGTTAAAACAAATAAATAAAATAACATGTGACCTTGGCAAGGTTTGGGTTCTATGTAGGTTCTGGTTCAGTGCTTCTGCCATTGGCTCCAGCTACAACCATGACTACAAATATTGTTTCACAGGCTTCAGCAATGACACCATTTGTTACTTTTGCCTAGTACAGTACTGGTGAAAGTCAAGATCAATCATTCTCCTGCAACATTTCCATCATGCAATGAAGTTCCAGCCATAAAGCATAGGAACAGAGAGTAGATATGATGTCACTGTCTGGCATCTTTATGGAAATCAGAAAGCTTTGGTAATGCTGACCTTGAAAATTAAGTTTCCTGTCCTCTTCCCCTTCAGGAAGGTGAAATGTGATGTGCCTGTAAGATATCTTGAAAGAGATGTCCTGTAGCTACTTGGGTAAACAGCTGAGGTAACTGACCAAGACACACTTAAATGTTTTGTGAAGAGACACACAGTCTAAAAAAAAAAAAAAAACAACCCACTCAGAAAAGGTTCATAGCAGATGTGGGGTGGTTTAATGGTATTGTTCCACATCGCAATAACATGCAGGAAACTGGGTTACACTGTAATCCATAAACCAAATTATTGGTGTTCTGCCCAAACATTTTCAAAACGAAACACCTGCAAGAAACATCCAAATATTCTGAACAGAGGACTAATCCTTCTTGGGCTTTTTACCCTGCAAAGCAACAACAAAAAAGTAAATCTGTGTTTATGAAATTTTTTTCTTTAGGCTTACTAAGCTACAGGGCATATTTTCTAACAGTTTCCAAGAGCTTCTTTGGTAAATCAAGTAAATGTTTCCTGTACCAAGGAAAAAAGACAGTGTTTACCTTTTGTTTCAACTCCCATTTTATAACAGTCCTGGTAATCTTCGTAATACAACCTCAAATCAGCTATTTTGCTCAAACACTGTGGAGTTTTTTTTAAGTTGAAATCTTAAAAATGCCTCAAAATCTCTGTAAGTTAAACTCCTAATAGCATCAGCTCTCAAGTTTGGGGTTTTTTTGAGAAGAGTCTGCTCTTTCTCACATCTAGAACAGTAGATTCAGATTCGAAGACATTTGTCAATAAATTCATCATCAAATATGCAAAATAATTTAAAGTTGGAGTATAAACTAGCAGGAAAAAGAAGAATATTAAAGTTTTTGTTTTGTTTTTTTTAACTTTTTTTCTGTCAGTGAGGCTATAATAATTTGATTTTAATTCATTGAAAACCTCAACTTTCCTTTCTGTCAGAAGACAACCCAGAAAATATCCAATAATATAATGCAAGCAGTAAGCAGACTCAATAGACTGTCACTCATTTACATCCTGAAGATGACCTTTTTCCTACCCAGTGACAAATTTTAACTGTACTTTGTCAGTAACCTATGGCCCTTTGGATAGTTGGAATTTATCAGATATTTCAGTGCCTAAAAGTGCTAATTTGGACAGAAAAGAAATGCCAAACCATTTGTGCAGCTCATTACTCAGCAATTTCAGTTAAGGCCCACCATCCTCAGGCCCCAAAAAGTGCTTTAACGTAGAGTGAGGCCTAAAACACCAAGGTTTTAAAACAAATGTGGAGTTTATTTTCCTCTCAAGTTAGAAAAAAAGGTTGGGCTTGTTTTGTTCTTTACCTGCGAGCTACATCGTGCTTGTTCAACAAGGCTTTGACATGGAAAGACCAAGAGTCAAGGTTGAATTTTTTTGTAGACCTGTGAGCAAAAATTAGTGGTACTTAGAGAAAAAGGGATGATACAAAATACAAAAGAGAGCAGGAAAAAATACCTGGATTGAGAAGGAGAAAATTCTTTAGTAAAAAATAGTAAAAAAACTAAATAATTTGCATTTCAAAAAAGCATGTTAGGAAAATAACCTACTCTGTGTATAATTTATCCAAGAAAATATCAAAATGCCAAGTTTCAGCAAGGCCTCATGTTTCATTTTAAACTTATTCTAGAAAAATATCTAAATATTTTGTGCATTTATTTTTAAAATTTTTATTTTAATGTATTTACTTGTATGTTTCTTTTTCTTTCTTACTTTTTTTTTTTATTCATAGAACTGCAAACGCAGGGAAGGCTTCATTTCTTCAAATCTGGATCTAAAAAATATACCGTAATCCTAAAACAACATACTTTTTTCCCTCAAAAAGTTGAACAAAACTTTTGTCGTATTTTCCAACAAGCAAAAAAGGCAAAATTAAATTCATAGCATGACACAAGCAGCAAAATATGTAAGTTGTCTTACATTTACAGTTGCTGATGTGGGACTGTCCTTGTTTCAGCCATTTCAAACAGGACATGGACACGACCTGGTACCCCTGTCCAAAGCAAAAGAGAAGGTGAGGAGAGAAAAGTCCACTTTCTTTTTGCTGTTATTGCTCACGAGCTGCTGCCAGTGCTGACTTTTCAAACAGTTTTTCTGTGTGGTCTTTTCCACACTTTCCACGAATTTGCCACATTTTGCCCACAAAATATTTCTACATTTCTGAAAAAAAAAAAAAAGCTACACAAATGACATGAGCACACATCACTTACAGAGTCTGGTAATGTACATCCACATGTGTGTGCACATGTGTTGAAAACATTTATCAGAGCCTTCCTATGTTACTCCTGCTTTCAAATTTCACAAGTGGCATATCAACCCCAGGCACAATATCAAAATAAAGTATTCCCAATTGAATTACCTGTATATTCTGCTATTTGGTACACATACACTGGTACTGAAGCAGTCTCAAAATGTCATTCTCTACCTTTTGTTAGTTATAGATTTTTTATCATAAGAAACGAAAGGATAAGACTTTTGAACAGGCTAACCAGCTCTGTCTTCTAAACAAAAGAAAGCAGATACAAGTAGGCAAGTGCTCCCACTCACAACTTTGAGCAGCAATTTTCAGGCAAACAAGAGGAAGCACTTTTCATTACAATGTACAATTAAATCATGGAACTCCATACCAGAGGATGCTGCAGAAGCCAAAAGTACAACAGGGTTCAAAAGGAGATTAGACTAATTCATGAAGGATATGTCTGTCAATGGCTACTAAGCACTGTGATCCGGATGCCCTCTGGTGAAGGAAGTCCCTAACCTACTGCCTACTGGAAGCTGGGAGAAATTCCATGGGAGAACTTTGCCATAGTTTTTATATTCATATATATATAAATATTATTTTAATTGAACACCTTAAAGAACACTTTAGTTCTCAGACTCACAGTTCTTATTCCTACTTGACTACTCAAATGTTTACAGTGTTCTTTCTGGGGCCCTTTTTTAGCAACTTCAACATTACATTATTCCTTTAGAGACAAAACAGTAACTTCTTTTAACGTGTTTACCTGATGTTATTCATCCAACTTGTAGAAATCTCTCTACCTTTGTAAAGCCGCAACATTGGTTCCCAGAAACCTGGTAAGTATAACTGAAATAAAATTTGATATGTGCACACCTGTACAGCAGATGACTATGTTAAAACTGATTAAATAGCATTTTTTTTTGTGTTTGTTTTAATTTGAACCTTACTCCCTTAGAAGAGTAGCAAGAAATTGTTAGAGCCAGGACCCCTCTGAGCAAATAAGTTTACTGAGGCTGAAGATGTAGCCCTAGATTTTACAAACTGAGGACAGATAATTGTCAAACCCCAAAGAACACATCATTGCAAATCTCCTGCAGTAACACGTCTCTTCCTGTGACCTTCCATGTGAAATGTGTTTCTATCATTTACATTGCAATTATGTTCTAAAGTAAGATACATTTGGAGTGTAAATATCAAGATTAAATCTACCTTGAAAACTCAGGCTGAATCAGGTTTATAGCCTAGAGGCAAGTTGTGAATCCCATAAAGCATTGTTCAAGGGACCTGGTTAGTGTTTTGTACACCTGCTTAATGCTTTTTTTTCATAGTCACAAATGTCAAACTGCTCACTAACGCATTGAGGTTTGAATGACAGCCATGCACTTGAGCACCAGTTATGTTTTTTCACTACCAAATTGGACTATAAATGATGAAAAAGAGGTCAGAAAGGAAGTATGGAAGCATACAAATTTGAAAGGGGAAACTGCTAATAGTCATAAACCGTGTGCAATCAAAGGACCAGCAAGTCATTGTGAATTACCTGCTCCATGAATTACTGATCTAACTGCATTATGATATGGAATTTTCTAACTCCTTTCATCTGGGGTGCAACAGCTCCTAACAGCTCCCAGATCAAAAGCACAACTGCCAGTGAAACCATGGAGGAAAAGCCCACAACACTGACTTTCATTATGAGCTCTTACTTGTTAAACTTTTCTTAATATACAGGTTTCATTATTTATTGATTCACTGATTGGATGTACTGTAAGTGTGCCACCTACCAAATATGAGGAAATAGCACAGAAATGATCAGCAGTGTGACACCTCAATGCAAGTCAAAACTTGTAATCATGTGCACATAAAAACTCATAGGTTGTATATTTCTCCACAGGTGGTAATATAAAGACCATACATTGGTACATTTTTGGTTTTTTCTTTGTTTAATCCTAATAACCCAAAATACTTCAGAAACAATTAATTCCATGTTAGTAGCTTGCACAATTAGCTTGCACATGCCAATAGAACCTACATGAAGACACAGTCTGTGTGAGCACTGATGAGACAAAAGATTTCTACTGGTGTCTATCATACCATACATGGCCCAAAACAGAATTCTAAGGTCAAATTAGTTGTCATTAAGACAAAGCTCAAGTCAGCAGGCATATTAACCAAAGTGTATGGAAGGTTCTTTTAGCTGGTCTTAGAAATTCCTATGGTGTCTGTTAAAATATGTAAAAGACGTTTCTAATCAAACACTTTTTCTTTTCCCTCTAAATATGGCTGGATGAGAAAAAATGAGGTTAGATATGCTCACTTGAGCAAATTTGACAATAAATATATGATAAATAAATAAACAAAGTATACAAAAGTATACAAAATAAACACATATATATGTATACACACACACACATATATACACATTTTGACAGATATCTCTTTTGTTTGGTGAGTTTTTACTAGGACAACTCTGTGTATGTCCAGAGATAAAATGTGAATTGTTTTTACCATCATGACAGTCTGCACAGTGAATATGTCTTTTTTAGTGCTTATCATAGGGAATAAATGTTTCAGGCACAGCTGCATCATTTTTTCAGTGTGAATATACTGAATTCTTTCTACCTATGATCATATTGGTAAGTATGTGATGTGCAAGCAAAAAGAAAGTAAATTCTGTCAGTATCACCTTGCTGCTAGATCAGCCTAGAAAACAGACTTTTCCTTCTGTGGAAAGAAGTGATTGTGAGGGGACCAGTGCCCTCCCACTTTATGTTTCCCTCCCCACAGCCACCCCACTGCTAAGGCAGAGGCCTGGTCAGGGTGGCAGGAAACTGAAGGAGCAGCTGCCTGGGGAGCAGGGAGCCAGGGAAGCCTAGGCTGGCATGTGACCAGGAGCACAGGCTTCCTGGACAGCCTGCCTGCCTGCTTTCCATTGAAACTTTCAATGGAATCAACATGTTCCTGTGAAATGTTTCAATTCTGTAAAATCAGCATTTTCCAACAGAGAAGCATTCCACTGGAAAATTTTTAACCAGCTCTAATAATCAGGGCATCTTTATCATCTCACACAGGGGCGCTGCTGAAGGATATTAAATTTCCATCTCAGGGACCATGAGCCAAAAGCTCTGCTTGCCTGCATCCCACACCAGAGCCATGGACATCACCAGAGCTGTCTGCCACAGCAGGCTGGGGGTTTTCCCTGGAGTGTCACCATGTAACAGCATGTTCTCATTCCACTGTGAGAGCTTGACTGGCACTGTCTAACAGCAGGCACCATCGGTTCAATGTGGCCAAATATGGGGCCACAGCAGAGACCATTTGTGTTATGCTTGGGAAAAACCAGTATTTTCTGAAGGTTTGAAGGAAGTTTAATAGTTTTAATCTATAACAGGAGCCAAAAGGGCCTCAGCTCCAATCATGAGCAGAGGTTTTCTTATGTATACATATATATAGATATATATATATATGTTGGATCTTTTGAGTTTAAGTCTCCTTTTTTCTTTAGTGAGTTATTCAGCTGATTTTCATGTCTTCCTTAAGAGGTGGATTCATAAATTTGACAAAAAAGTATGGATTTTATTTATACAAATGTTTCATTTGAAAAAAAATTTAGGAAAACAGCATCAAGAATGTCAAGCAAAAAAGAAAATGAATGGTTCCTGACAGAAGTTGGTCTAACCAGCATCTGTTGGTAAGAAACCACTGTTGATGATCTGATAGAACCTCTTGATATGACCAACTTTGTTTTCAGTGAGACATTTTAGGAGCTTGTTCCATTAAGAGGTAAAAGTTAACTAGACAAACTTCTACAAATATAAATCACTGTAAACAATTATTCAATTAATATTTCTAATAAGTAAGTGAATCTAAATGACAGGAAACTGATGCTTGATAGACTGATGTTTTTTCCTTGAGCATAATGAACCCAAATATATTTCTTTACTGCAAGAAAGAGTAAAGAGAAAGATGACATCTTGCTATAGCTGATGTTGGAACTCAAAAAGACAATTTAGAATTTATTGTCAGCAAGCGTTAAATAATCAAATTATGTGAGGGTAATCAGGTCAATGCAGATTTTTGAATTCTGTTTTATGACTCACTTTTACGGACTGGATTTCCAGCTACTGATGTCCTTCAGTTTCTGTTTGGTGCAGCTATAATATTTAGGAGCAAAAGTCATCTTGAAGCAAGTCATGCAATAGTGAAGATTGTGTAGGGTGCAATTTCTTTGTCTGAAATCAGCCTAATAAACCTCAGGAAGAATGTGCCTATTTCACTGCATTAATCATAAAAGGAGGCTGTGGGTACAAGCTTGGAGTAAACATCGACACAGTAGATGATTTAAGCAAGGTGAGATGAAATCAACCCAACTTTTTTCTAAGGTAACTTTTCATGAAATAAATTGCCAGCCAAACTTAAGGCTGTAGGTGACTAATGTTTACGTTGATCTTAAATTTTTCAAGAGGAAGTTTAATAAGCATCATACTGACATCTGTACTTTAAGTCCTTCTCATGATAGGAAAGTTTTTTAACAGACCAGACCCTGAGGCTCTATAAATATTTTACTAAGTGACCTCAAATTTAGGGCGTAAGTATTAGGAGTCTCACTCATTTCAACCCTTACAGTAGCAAGGCAAAGGACTAAAAGAAAAAGCATGAAAGGGAAAAGAGACACACACACACACACAAAAAAAAAAAAATTAAAAGAAAAGCAAACAAACAAGAGAAGCCAAAAGACCAGAACAAAAAGAGAAACAGAAATAATCTACAGAATGACAAAAGTCCTTTTCTGTGTTGTAGAAAAACATGCGTAAACCACAGCAGATAATCCTCCCACCATTACAAGAGACAGCCCTTAAACAAAACTCCAGATTTAGAAAGCTGGGTGGCTTGGGAAGCTGAATGTGGAGCTGTGCTTTGTGTCTGGCCCAGCCCTCGCCCCAGACACAAACACTCCCCCAGGCCACAGCAATGGCTCTGGGTGCCTGGCCCACCTCCAGCTTTTCCCAGTGCTCCTCGTCCTGTCCTGCAGACTCCCAGTCACTTGTACCTTGCAAGCCATAGATCACGTACACATCCAAAATATAAGGTCACTTTCCATCCTGCATGTTTTAGGGGTTTAAATTATTTTAAATTTAATTAAATTATACATGCTATCCTAAATTTCTCAGATGATGGCTCGCAGGTGACCCTAGCCCCAGCAGAAAGTGGGGAGATTCTTTCATACTTGAAGACAGAAAAGCATGGCTGCATTGCTCTCCCTTGGGTACTCTTTGATGAAAGAGGAGCACCACATGCAGCTGTGGCTGAATACTGGTGGCCATTGCTGCCCCTGCCACACAATAAGAGTTGTTCCGGGTCCAAGAGGGATACATTTTGGGAAATATACCAATGCCAAACATATAACATGTGAATATACAGTACAGTTAATGCATAAGTACCTATATGCATATTCATATGCATATAGACTTGATAGACTGATGTCTATCTTTGTTGTGTTATACATACATATAGATGTATATATATCATTTAAAGTGTGAGGTTCTTGAGAAAGATACCAGGGCACATACACTTGAGTTACACATGAGTGTGTTTCTGTGTAGATGGGAAAGTGGGTAAGCAGAGCAGTGCACATATGCTCCTCATGTGCTCCCAGAATGCCTTGTATTTCTGCTATTTTGGCTGGGTTACCTCAGTCCCCAAGTCTACAGTAATGCCTGTCACCCTTTTGGGTACATTTTGTTATAAATCTAAGCAAGCAAATATTTGTGTCAAAGCTGTCTACACGTGCAACCAGTTGAGAAGCTGAAATGCCTTCAAGTCATGTACCAACTGTTTTCATTTTCTCTCAAATAGTGTTTCTGTTATTTTCTAATCTCTGCCTGAGTTTTTTTATTGTCTTTATTCTTCTCTAAAGCCTAACTGCCTTTCTCTTCTTTGCCTAACTTGTAGGCAGTGAGAAGAATGTGTAGGAGCCATCTCCAAATTTTAATACAAAGACAGCTAAAATTCCCAACTGTATCAAAACAGTCCCTTGCAGAGCTGCTCATCATTTCTTTTGTCTACATAAACCCCATCAGAGAAGCCATAATGCAGCCCTAAGAAACTACCAGAAATCCTGTAATAAGCACTTTCTTTCTAATGTGGCAAGGGCTTTGAAATTCTAGTTATAAATGCGACAGAAGGATTGAATTCAAGTTTACCCTGTGGTTATAGATGTTGTATAGTTGGGTATGAAGTTTGTGCCTTTGTGCTCTCCCAGTGCACTTAGTCAGTAATTGCCTGGGCCCAGGGCTTCTCCCACAGAGGTAAGAACAACGGGCTGGCAGGAGACCACGGACAAGCTGGACAGATGGTAGAAACTGCAGCTGAAGAAATGATGGTGTCTTCTGTATGTAATTAAAACAATTAGGAGACGTTTAGCAGGGAGTTCATCAGTACCCATGGATCCTGGACCTGCTTAAGTGTCCTGCAAAACCACATTCTTCACGATTTGGGACGTCTCATCTAATACAGCTAAAGCTGTCACTACAATGCTGTCATTACAATCATTACTGGACAGGGACTGATCATCTTGTTTGAGAGATTTGATTCCCCACATGAGAACTACCCTATACAGATAAGCCAAAGCTTCTGGGGTTTGCCAGGGTATTTTCTTTAGTTTGTTTGGGCTTGTTTATTTGTTTTTGGTTTGTGGTTGTGGGTTTTGGGTTTTTTTAGTAAATAATCCAGGAGTCAATATGCAACACCTTTTCTCCAACAGGGATGTTGGAAGAGGAGGTTTCTGGCAAGTATCTCTCTTCATAAGGTAACAGGAGGACAATTTGAACTATGGTGGAATTCAAGGAAAATAAATATGAAATTGGCAGGACTCAAAGTAAATCCACCTGTCTTAAGATGACTTCAACTGTAAACACTTTGGGGAACTCAGACAGTTACCACCCACGGTGAGGATGACTGAAGGAACCAAGATGAGCTCATCAAAACAGACCTGACCTTGAATTCTCCCTAGCACTAGTCCTAGCACTCCACTTGCTTAGTCTGCCTTAATCCACTTACCAGGTTTTCTGAAGTCAGTAGCCTAAAAGAGCATATGACCGTGTCCTCCTCAGTTTGACTCTATTTACTCAAATGATAATAAGAAATAGTAACAACAACAACAATAATGATAATAATCTTTCTTAACAAGATCAATAACATTCAGTTACCTGAATGTTCATTTAAGACCTTTATCTGCAAGTTCAGGGAGTTTGTACAGAACAGATGAGCATTGAAGGCAGAATTCTCATCTTCCTTTTAATGTGATAAATTTGAAACAGCTCCATACAACCCCAAGGAATTAAACGAAGTTTGCAGTTTCTAAAATGGGATAAGACTTTGGACAATACCATGTACAGTAACAGACTCTTTAAGAAACTGACATTAAGGATGCAGAAGGGGGAAAAAAGACCCAACAAAACAAAACAACTACAGGAAGAAAAAAACCCAAAAAACCCAAAGAAACCGCCCCAAAACCAAAACCAAAACCAAAACCAAAACCAAAACCAAAACCAAAACCAAAACCAACCAAAACCAAAACAAAACAAAAACAAAAACAAAACAAAACAAACAAACAAAAAAAAAACCCAAAACAACAACAAAAAAACCAACCGAAAACCACCCTACTACACAACAGAAAAAAAAGCAAAATGTGGTTCTTAAAGTGAATATCAGTGGTTAGTGGAAGGATCTTCTCTGAGCCTATGGGAAACAATATGCATTCATAAATCCTTGTCTGTTGCTAACTGATGGATGGACCAAATTTTATTTAGCCACATCAGCAGCAGACTCACATAAGAAATAGCAAGAGCAATAAAACTCATATGGATAGCTTTCATACATATGAAAGTTTCTTGTACCATGTGTCACATATTCAGTTTGAAGGAATAAATATATTAACTATGTTTTTCTAACTGAAAATATTTTCCACATGCGAACAGACTTAAAAGCACATTTAAAGAGAAGATGCAATAATCAGATTTTAAACTTTGGCTTTAAATTCAAAGCAGAACTTGAAGTAAGCCTTTGGGGATGTTCTTCTATTGAAGGAATGCACAATTCTTGTTACCTACTTCAAGCAATGAATGGCAACACTCAATCAAAAAAATGCAACAGAACTACTTGGGAGTGTGAGAAGACCATGTAAAATATATTTGAACACCATGATCATAATAGTCAGGAAGATTTGGAAAAGACTGAAGCAAAAGTGGATTTGAAATTTTAAATAATAACCTCAAATCTTTGCTTGTTAACCACTACTCGTTTCCAAAGAAATAAATCATATCAATTCCAATTCTCCAGCTACCAGAAAAATGGGATATTTATTACTGAAAATAACTTCTCTCAGAAATACAGGTCAGCTATTTCATGAAAGGCATGGCCAACTAGGCAATGTGCCGGATGAATGTTGTTGATTGGATTTCTTTGTTAAAGACTGGCAGAAAAGAATATACAGTAGTAGCTAAACTGTGATCAGATGGCAAAAGAAAATAGCAGTTGTTCATCAGTGCTGTGCCCTTGATTTTTATTTGAGGATGTATATTGGGCCTGTGTGGGAGCCAGGCAAACAGCATGGGGAAGAAATGGGAAAAAAGGAGTCCAGGTGATAAGCTGCACAACATTTCAGAGCACTCTCTGAAAAACACCAGTGCAGACCCATTTATGAATCTCCCATTATTTTCTTTTTGTGAGGTTATTTTGCACGTTGCTGGCTTTGTTGTGGTGAAGGAATTTTCAAGAAAAATCAGTCTCTGCTTATAGATAGGTAGGGTAAAAAATGCACAGCATGCTTTGAAAAACAACAGATGTTAGAAAAGTCATTGCTACTGTTAGAGTAGTAGTTCCCACTTGCAAGTAACATTGTGTTCTTTGATGTGGTCTGTGTATATCTCCTGTTGCAGGAGCCTAGCTAGCAATAAAATACCAACAGAAGTAGAATCAGGAACTGTAATACAGGTACCTACTGAATGTAGATACAGGTACAAACTGAATGGAGGTAAATGAAGTATTTTCCATCACTAGAATGTTTAGATTGGCACCATAGAAAGGTCAAGAGACCTTGGTATATCTAATCTAGGAAAATGGGATAGAAGAAGCAAGAAACACACCAAGGACTTTACTATTGAGCCCCAGTGCCAACATGAAATGATTTCCCTCTCTCTTCCCTTTGCACTAACACAGTTATGAGCTATTGAGCCTCTTTGGCTCATAGGAACAATTATACACCACCTTGCACCAGTAGTATTGGGGAGATGAGCACCCTCCCCTCTCCTGTGCCTGTATAAGAGCAGGAGAAGCATGCTAGCAGAGAAGCTCACACAACATTCTCCTTACACTATGACATTAAGGAGTTCTTGAGGTAGAGTTTTTACTCTCATGTTTTGTAGCTCTTGCTGGACTTTTCTTTCCTGACTGAACTACTCTGGTTTTTAACCTGTGAAAAGTTTTGGCATTCTGTAACAATGAATCCCACAGACTGATTGTAAAATTAAGCGTTACTTCTTTCACTGATCCAGCACAGTCATAATGTTGTGTCATTTATTCTGCCTTTTTTGGCTGGCAATCATTAAAAGTGTGTGCCTCTGAGTCATTTGGCCCCTAAGATAGTTCCAGTTATATGTTGACAGTTTTTAGTAGGATGCTAAGAAATATTATAGGTCTTGTGATTTCTGTTTCTTCTATCCTTTTCCAAACTGTTCTAAACTGAGCGAGAGAACTATCAGACAGGCTTTTCATAATATAATAGGACACAGGATATGATTGTATGCTCTATTGATTGTAAAATCAGCATTAAAACAGTTTGTGAATCTTTGTTGTGTTATAATTAAACAAAACTATTGTTACAGTGGTTGGGATTGGTTGAGTTTTTGGTTTCTTGGGGAGTTTTTTTTGATCACTATTAAATGTAGGTAAAAAGCCATGGCAAAATTTCCAGATAATGTTTTCTTAATACAATTATTTAACTTGACTTTTGAGACATTTCTTTTCAAAACTCTCCTGAACTGCATTGCCCTTAAGTGCACAAAACAGACAACCTGAATGAGTGCATAACTGGGGTATAGTGAAAACTAAAATAAAGCAAATGCCCTTTGGGAATACATTTGTATCACAAATACCAGCTGGCGCTGGTTGATCCAGCTTTTGGCAGTCTCTGCAGCAATGTCAAAGACACAGTGTTTCAGAAACAACTGATGAGTCAGCGGCAAAAGGTTGAGAGATTTCGTTCAGAGGAGCTCATTTATTATATAATGAAAAATTTCCGTAACATCCCATTTTTGACATCCCATAAGGATACCAGTTACAGGCTGAGCTAATAATACCACCTATTATTGAAACTGCATTAATTTACTCCAGGATCTGACTCTCTTGCCACCTGCCTATAGACTTGTAAATCTTTAACCATTTGGGGCTGTAGTTTTCCATGGGTTTTTTTGTTGTCCTATGACCCACTTCTAGGGTTTTTTTTTTTCAAACTAACAAATACTGTGTTTCTTTCCAAGAAAAGCTCTTGGGAAGAAAAATGTTGTTTTGTTCCTGTGAAATAAGGCCTGATGAACATGTTGAGAAGCTTTCTGACATTCATGCTTTGGAACAGGAATATGAAATTTGGGCTATAGGGAAGTTCTGAGAAGATTTTTTGTAACTCTCATTATGGTCTTTTACAACTGATCCATTAATTGCTGTGAACTTCCAGAACTAGTTCCTGACATCTGCAAATTTTTCTTGAGCTTCACACAGAAAACGTTTGAAAGAACTCACACTATTAAAAAAATTCTCTCCTTTCACCAGAAAAAAATATAAATATTAAATACCTAAAGATGGTAAAACACTCAGACAGAAATGATTTAACAACAAAAGGAAAGAGTATTGTTCACTTTTCTCCATCTCTGTGATAAAAATAGAAACATGTTTGGTCGCACATCACATACAGTGTGTGTCACAGGAGTATTTCCTAACCTTATGTGTTATACTCTGTGGAAGACAGACATGTTCTCTATTGCTCTGACCTCTCAAATTTACTAGTGCATTTTCACTAGCTAGACATTTTCAGCCCTTTATCTGAAGTGGCAATTAAAGCTTCATTTGCAGCTGTGCTTCTGAAGCTGAAGCTTTCATTGTATTGTTTCTGAAAGTTGGAATTTATTTGATCTGTGGAATAGTAAAACTGCTTTTGAGAACATGAAAAATGCATTAAATATTAAAAACAAAAGAAATAACTACTACCCCTGGACAAAACTACTGCCTCATGGCAAGATGATGAACACAAGCAGCAAACATAAAGGAACAGGAAGAAAAGCAATAGCAGTTTGTCCTTTTCTGGAAGGTCTGGCTTGTTAGCTGACTGTATGGAATGAGTTGCAGGGGAAAACGAAACCAGAGAATATGTAAAGCTGGGAGATGAGATCATCCCCCCAAAACAATCCTTCAAATTCTTAGACACTTCTGGATTCATGAGGTGAGAATAACCAGCACTGAGGACTGTAAAATTCATTTGTAGCATTTGAATTTGCTAACATGTACTTGCAAACTGTCTCCTCCTAGAAGGGGGAGCAGGAGATGCCCTGGAAATCAAGGGTGAAGAAATGTAATTTTTTAAAAATTGCTTCCTAAAATGAGAGTGACAATAGCCTGCATCCAGACAGCCTCTGCTAGCAGTCTACACCAATCCAATCAAGTGTTACAGCTACCTTTTAAGTTTTCATCAGCGTATTGTTTTACAACAGCCTGATCCTGCAAATGGCTGTTCCCAGGTGCATAATCATTTACCCATGGAGTCCACTGAAAACAATGGGTGTCAGTGCATAAGTAACTACCTGGAGGACTGGGAGCCCTGAAATTGTTTCTGCATATGATAGGCAAGTCGAATATTTGCAAGGGGATTTTCTTTCATATGTGTATTTGGGGCTTTTTTGTTTCCAAAACTAAAATGGAGATAGGCCCACGTCAAAATACCCAGACAAAACCTTTTGAACTTTAACAGTGGATAGAGTCCAAACCTACAGCAATCTCAAAATTTTGCATGTATAGTGGCTCTTTATAGTGGGCTGGATCCAAACCTCACATTGAAAAATATCCCCAAGGCAGTAGAACTTGGATCTCTGCTTTCCGGTTTGAACCCAAACTGAAAGTGTTGCAAGAAATGGCTCATTAGTTTACTCTGTAACATTTGCCTCCAGAAATCTGTCACTGAACAAAGGCATATCAACATCTGAAAAAAAAATTATTAGTTATTTTTGGATAACCTAAAGGCCCTTTAAGTGTTGTAGCTCAATATTTTTTTGGAAATCAAGGTCTATTGCAGAGCTGTCTTAGATCTCTCTATCAGTGCAGACAAGGCTGACTTTTAACACAATGAGAACATCAACATCCCTCTTGGGGTGGCCAAATTTATAAAGATAGCAAAACAGACCCTCCCTTGAGGTGAAAATGAGGGCATGATGAAAAGACTCAGTCAAATTTTCAGGGACTATCACTAAAAGCAGTAGCTCTTTTCTTTCTCTTTCAACCCTTCTTCTTTTTTAATGTTATGGTATACATCTACCCCATTTGTCATGATAGGAAGAGTCCTTCTTCCTCCGTGTAGTTCTTGCCTTCTGAACTAGCAGCTGTGCCTGCAAGAGCTGGGAAGTAGCTGTAATTTCCAATCTTTGTCATTTCAAGTGCAGGGAAAACCAGACCACAGATTACATCAGATAGGCTGACAAGTGTGTCCTCCTCCCCCTGCCTCCTTCCTAGAGCCACACGATGGAAAGTGAAGGTATTCAGCTAGATCCCAGTTCCTCTGGGAAAAACAAAGAAAGTGAGAAATCAAATACTTGGCTGATTTGTGTTCTTGTGAAAGCAATTACAGATATTTATGTGATCCATTTTGTGCCTTTGCTTGGTTCAAAAGCTGGTTAATGTCACAGCCAGAAGACATCTTACAGAAGTAATATACCCCTACAATATTCCTGTCTTAACTCTGTTTATGGACAAATGTAATGCTTCTCATGCCTTGACGATCACACTGAGTGACCAAAACATGAAAAGAAAGAAGGTTTTGATAACTCATATTTTTGCCTTCTCAGTCCTTAAACAGGCCTCCCTGAAGTAGTGCACTGATCGTGGTCTCTGGAGCATTGATGGCTACATCCTCAAAGTAGTATGCCAGCATGGATTTGGTCACATACTGAACACAGAGGTTGATATTCAGGTTGATATTCTGACTCTGAAGATGTGAAGAGGTTGTTTGTTTTCTGGTTTGTTTTTTGGTTTCTTGGGGGTTTTTTTGTTTGTTTGGGTTTTTTCGGTTGTTGTTGGTTTTTGGGGTTTTTTTTTGGTTTTTCTTAAATTTATTTATTCTATTTGAAGGGAATAAAATAGATCTTAAATAGATTTTCATAAAACACAAATTGCTTTTAAGCTTTGGCTTAATGCCTATAAGTGTTTAGAACTTGTGTAAGGCAGTCATCTGTCTTAACTGGTGTAACATCAAACTTACTTTCCATGTTAATTAGACATATTGGATCTGATAAGTAAATGACAGTACTTCATTTTAGTCAGCAAATAGAGGGGTCTTAACCTACACAATGCATGTATAGCCTCTCCCAAACTAAGTGTAACGAGTCTGGAAATTATAAAATCACAGGCACTCATTCCAAGGCCCTGGAGATGCTGGACGCTGTATTCTTCCATGGGCCCTGACTTGTGGTAACAGAACGTTGGAATTCTACAGAGTAATTATCACTAAGTTATAATTGCAGTAATGGATGTTTTAAGTCACTCTAGCAAGACTGATCTTCTGAATACAATCACCTATAAAGGATGTATATTTATTTTTGCTTTGACCCAGTGGAAATGTTCAAAATATCCCTGTGATTTTTGAAATAGCTACAGGCATTTTTTGGTACTTTCCAGAACAGTTTGGATTAACCCAGTAATAACCAGAAGTTTGGGGTTTTTATCATGTGAATTTGGAATATTACTCTGTGCACTGTAGTCTCTGCTTTTGAGAATTTTGCTGCCAGATAAAGGGGACTTTTTGGAATATGTTTGTGGAAGTAAATTCCCAGTGTTACGACAGCTGTTCTGAAATGTGTTATGACAAAAATAGCCACACAAAATGATTTTTTAAATACATTTTCCAGTTATTGGGAATAACAGCTGGAGTAATTTCTTTGGAGCCTGTACATTTAATGTATTAACATATATTATATTTGTCTATCCATATTAATACACAATAGCCCTTCTTAATGCATATTCTCCCACAGTGGAGATTTAAACTCTAAGGATCCAAGTCTTCCCAGGAGTGCATTGTGGCAAGTTCAGTACTCAGTTCAGCAGCTCAGCAAGTCCCTGCAAGTCACTTGGTGCACCTGGTGTCCCCCCAGGCCAATCCACCTCTGGAGCAGCCAGCCGCCTGAGCTGGGCTATTACCAGCCTGTCCCGTTACAGCCTGTTCTCCTCTCACTCACCCTGTCCCTCTGGGAAAGTCAGGGCTTATTGAGCTGCACTACTTGGGCAGTATTAAAGGGCACACCATGCTATGTCCCTGGCACACTCCACACTGAAAACTAGGGGTTTACACCCAGGAGTCCTTGGGCTTCTACCACAGCTTATCCTTATCCTAGCTTTCCAAAGGCAGCTGGTGTGTGAGTCAAGAAAACAACACAGGAGAAGAGTTCTCAATCATTTTTAAATGAGACATTATCTATTAAAAGGAAGTGGAAACAATGGAGGTTATATTAAGCCCTCCCAGATGAAGACAGGCCTTCTTTTGGTCCTTCACACCTATAGGTCTGATTCCCTGATGCCTTTAACTTCAGTTGCTTACTGACATTACTGCTAAATTCTGTTACTTCTATTTTATACTAGTGTGAGCATAAGGAGCCAGAAAAACCGAATATTGTTACCAAGGGCAGAAAACCCTTCAACAGATGGAAAAATGATCCCACTTGGCAAGAGGCAATGTTTGGTACTTAAAAAAAGGAAAAAGCTTTTGGATTTCAGCCACCAAATCCAGTCCCAAATCTTGAGCTGTGCAGAGTAATTCCCAGAGCTCAAAAATGTAATGTACTGTTGTGGATCATCCATTAAACTGTCTATTGAATGAGGTATAATGCTAAGCAGGCTGAGGAGAGCCTATCATTCAGATTAATGCAACCCCAAATCACAAAACCTTCAGAAATTATTTTTGTAGGTAGGGCAACTTCGTACTAAATAAGTTTGTTTGCTGTGAGAGCCATGTTGGAGCATTAGAAGCCCAGAAGAATATGTCTATTTCTAGGGGCTGAATCATGGCACAAGTATGTAACAAAATGGAAACAGAGTAAACACTAATAAGCAAAGAAAACAATATTGTTTCCTACCTCTATAATAAAACCTTAGCAACAGTACATACAAAGCATAAAGAAAGTGCCATATATTCTCGCTTTAAGGGTAATTTTTAAAAAAGGTATTTTAGTCCAGTCAGTAGGTCTCTAATGAGCCCATTCTGACTCTGCAAGTCCTTTTCAATAGTGTGAAATGCATCATTTTGAGCTGTTGTCAGGATAAAGTTTTAAGCAGCCACTGAATGTGTTCCTAATGTTGTCCCCCAGTATGAAATACCATACATACAGTATCATAGAAAAAGCATCCTAAAATATTGTGGAAAATGTGAGTTTCCTTAAAAATTAACCAAACTACCATGTAACTCAAGATTCTTGAACATCTAGCAACTGGGAAAGTTTTGTTTTAAACCATCTTAGCATATGAAAAGAATATTTTTCCCCCAAATGACTTGAACTCACTATGATTGGAATAAAATAGCATCATTAATCTGGCTGCCCTGCTTATAGGTGAGACCCACACATATAAGAATATATATAGATATAGACAGATATAGATATATGTTCAGTTTATAGGTGCCATTGGCAAAAAAATAATAAAACATTTGTGAAATGAAGCAATTAATTAAGAGATGTGTTTCTCTATTATTTGCATTGCTCATTCCTTCAAAACAAAAATGTCGTAGCTATTAGGTGAGTTAATTTAAATTTAAGTCATAGTGTTATCAATTTGCATCAAAATACTCAGAAGCATTGTTTTATTTACTCATAAGTGTTGACAAACTGTAGGCAGAGAGCAGAGAGGGACAGGAAAAAGGAAGGAGAATGCACAGAACTTTTTATATGAAGTATTTTCAGTGGCTTTGTAGTGAAAACTCAATTATATTCTTCTTGGTCCACAGCCATAACCTGTGACCCCCCCCCCTAGTAACACAGCCATCCTCACTCATCCTCCATGGTTCTGTTGAACTCAATTTTTCAGTCCCTCAATGTCCCATGAAACCTAAAAAAGAAGGGACACTAGAACATGTGTCTTAAAGAATTGGTTCACTTCTCTGTATTGGACTATATAGCTATCATTTGTTATGACATTATTTCATGATTATATCTTGAAGTGAGAAACATGTGGGACCCAAAACTGTATGCATATTAATACAAACCTACTTTTTTTCCCCTTAGTATTTTAGGGAGGTAGCCAGGTAATGGGAATATACAGTAGCTTCCTCAGTCTCTTTGTACCTCATGAGTCTCATTCCATTTTAGTACAGGGTGAGATATCTGGATACTGGGTGTTTGTGAAACACTGAAAATGAGTGCACAGCAAATGGGAGTTCTGGTCTCAGATTCCTTCCTTTAAAAACTAAGTTGTTCTTTCTGGGTGATGCTGAGAAGCATTGAGACAAAAATTAGAGGAACTTTGTATCTTTGCCCTAGTTGAAGGAAATAGTAACAAGACAACCTGAACCAAACATGGACATAAGCAGCCTCAGCCCCCAGTGGAGATCCACATCAAGGTCATCTGTCAAATAAGCAACAGTGAAGTACGTGTGCAGACTATTTCTTGTGACATATGCCCATTTCTGGCACTGAAAGTAAGTAGTGTTCATCAGACTGGGACAATTTGTTTTAAATTGCAGCTAAAATAGACACATTGAATTTAATGTGATAGGTCAAAAACAGAAAGAAAAGGTCTTACAAACATGATTTGTAGGTTTAGTGCACTGAAGGGCGAATATAGAGTCTTTCTCAACCAGCATGTGGAATCACTTAGTTAAAATTCAGTTGTTTGCTTGAAATTGTAAAGACTATCCCTCAGTTTTCTGAAATACATTCAGGTAGAGAAAACCTGCATAGAAAACACAGTGGTCAGTAAATGTGTAATATCTACACCTCTTCTTACATCAACTTTTTGATGCAATCTCCAGTGCGACTAAAGGATCCCACCATTACAGGTCCAAGCCAGAGAGCAAAGATAACAAGTGCTCTGTCCAGAAGCAAAGGGATTTGCACAAAAGAACTGACCCAATCCCACATCTGAGAAGTGTAGACCAGTAATTTAGGGGCTATTTGCTTTTATATGACAATCTCAAGAATCCTCTGTTGGGACTATACACTTCTGTTTCACGCTGCTATCAGGCACATAACTTTCTCAGTCATGTATGAGATAATGAGAAAAAAAGTCAAGTTTTGTCATGTGTGGGTTTTTTTTCTTTTTATTTGTGAAATTAGAATGATACAAGCATTAATATTGACATTTCATAGCTGCTCCTAAATATCACATTATGAGAAACAGATCTCCAGGACTCTAACCAAGAAAGACTGTTTTTACTTCCTCTAGGAAAAGGTCTGGCTAATGCAGTATTTTATTATGTCTATAGAGACATTATTTTTATAATACTCTCTTTTAAGGATCTTCATCACAAAGAATTCAGAATTTCAAATTATTTAAACATCACTAAAGTAATCCTTGACTTTTTAGGTCACTGGATTCAGACTCTGCTGTATAAAAAATTTTAGTAGCTCTCCCAAACAAATACCCTTGGTCAGTGAGAGCTATTCAACACTGAGGGGGGAAATCTGATTCCTAAAAATAGGTGTCTGCTGCCAGCTTAACCCTAAGATATCAAAGACATGCACACTGCAACAAAGAAAAAGAAAGATGAAATGGCATTAGATACTTACAGGTTTATGTATATCAGATTTTTTTAGGTACCTGAATTACTTCCTACATGCCAAAGACCTCATCCCACTGAAGGTCCATGAAGGAGACGATTATTCACTATTTATGTGTAACTGATTATGTGTTGGAGACTCAGGACAGATGCCTTTCCATGAAGGACTTGGTCTGCCCAGGAAAGATGCTCCCAGAAGGTTTGGTGTTCACCACTGTGAAATCTCTTCTCCACTACGATAAAGACACCATAGGAGTAACAGCTCATGGCCTTCAGCACTTCTTAACAGCAATGACTACTGCAGATAGTTTGGACTAGCCCAAATGGCCTTGCCCTAGCTAGTCTCAGAAATCCAAGTAAAGCCATGCAGAACTGTATGGACAGGGGCCTTCAGTAACATGCTGGCTGCAAACAGCTGGGGATAGTAACATCTTAAACTAACACAGCTGTCTGCAAATTGAACATCTGTCCACAGGCTAAGTATTCAGCTGTATAATAGAACAAACTAGATTCACTTTGGATGACTTAAAAATATGATTCTTACTAGTAGATATCCTCTTAAATATTACAAATCCCTAAGTATTTCTTGCATTACAAATATGGCAATGATCATTTTCCTACTTTGTCTCACGATTCTCTGTCAACTTGCAGAGAAACAAAGGAGCTGCAAAAGTTGTACAAAGCCACTTGCTTTGGATGGTACTTGCTAGGGATTGACACCTTTACTTTCAGAACAATAGTGGTAATGACGCATACACAGGTATATGAATATATGCACATATCTCCAGACAAGTGCTCATAAAATGGAGCAGACTGTGTTGGGCTACAAATATGCAATAAGCAGTAAGTAAATTGAATGGATTGCTTGCTAAGACATGTTACTGAGACTGTTCTAATCACAGGATCACTGAACCAATTGGGTTGAAAAAGACCTCCAAGATCATTGAGTCCAGCCAATGACTGAACATGACCGTGTCAACTAGACACAACATTAAGCGCCACATTCCTTAAATGTCTCCAGGACAGTGACTCCACCACTTCCCCGGGCAGTCCATTCCAATCTCTAATCACCCTTTCTGTGATGAAATTCTTCCTAATGTCCAAACTGAACTTCCCTGATTTGACCTCATCAGAACCCATTACAGAGGGAGAATCACTTCCCTAGCTCTGCTGGCCACTCTATCCCTGATACAGGCCAGGATGCCATTGGCCTTCTTGGCCACTTGGGCACTGCTGGCTCATGTTCAGCTGCTGTCAACCAGCACCCCCATGTCCTTTTCTGTGGGACAGCTTTCCAGACACTCTACCCCCAGCCTGTAGCACTGCCTGGGGCTTTTGCAACCAAAGTGCAGGACCTGGCATTGGCCTTGTTGAACCTCATGCCATTGGTCTTGGCCCATCAATCCAATCTGTCCAGATCCCTCTGCAGAGGTTTCCTGCCCTCCAGCAGATCAACACTCCCACCCAACACTGACCCAACTCCAACCTGACTTGGGCAAAAGCCTATGGCAACCTTAAATTTTATCAAGAGTTTGTAACATTACAGTAGTGGGACAATTCTCAAACACACCGAGAAAAATTATCTATAAAATCAGGAGCATCTTTTGATGAATTCCACTGTGCCATGACTGTATTTATGACACAAATATTCTGCTCCTGCCACACTGTATGACCTGTATTTGAGATTAATACCAGGAACAAGGCAGATTTCATCACACAGTCCCAGAATAGTATTTATAAATAAGGCATTTTGGCAGATGTTCATTAGAATGATGATGAAGAGACAAAATTATTAAATATTCTGTTATCAATCATGAATTATCAAGTATTCTTATTCATTGCTACACATACAAATCTCTGTGAAGAATGAAAATTGTGCAACAACAAATTCTCAATATACAATAACCACATAGAAATGCAATTATATTTACATCTGAATAATAATCAGTGATTTAGTCAAATAACAAAAATAGCATTCTTTGATGAGTATTTCAAGGACATCTTTGATCTGACAAATACATACACTTGCATAGATAGATAGATATCTCTACTTGAGTTAAATTCTTCCTTGTGCTACTGAAATTAAATTAATTATTAACATTTGTGTGCCTTTGTCCCTTTCTCAGTACTTGAGAAGTATTCTTAAGGATTTCATAATACATAATGTCTAATTATTACTTATTAACAGTAACAGCACTTGTCAAAAGGATTTCTGTCTTCAGAACAATCTGTACACATCAGGCCTCACTACATCATTGTGAAATAGCTGTTCAGAGCAGACTTGGACAAAACTCCCTCCCTGAAGACACAGATGCATGCAATTGTGCTGCTGTGTAGAAACAGTTACTTCACACAGTGAAGGTGCACCCTTGTCTCACCACTGTGGCCAGTCCCATGATGAGCCTCTTCATTTGTCTCCTGTGATGGCAGCAGGACCACAGCTAGAGAGCTGTCCTTCAGACTCTTACACCCCAAATGCAGAGTGGCTAAAGTATCCTTGTCTATCCTGATGAGATTATGCCTCCACTAGACGACTGTAACTGCATCCATGTATGTGAGCTGCAGGACAGTCTTTCTTAGGAGAATCTGTCAAGCTCTGATGCAGAGCAAGTTCCATGCATTTTGTCACGATGCCCCAGTTTTATGACCTTCACTCTCTTTGTCCCACTGACTTGAGAGGGGAGCAGAACTTTCTCTTGTGTCTTCATCTCCCTTTGTCCTACCACCAGCCTGGCAGGGGTTTTTGTTTTCTTGAAAAAGATGATCTTCAAGACTGCCCTTCAGAATAGGATTTGTGGAAAATTAACTCAACTCAGTCAAAGGAAGTTGCTCTCAGGGCTCTGCTGTCATCTTCTCCTTTCAATGCTGCCCTTCTGACTAGAGTGGTGTGCTTTCAGGACTTCACTTTCTGCAATTTACTTGCAGAAATATTGAGCTTTCTCAAAAAATATTCAGTCACATCCTTCAGCATTACAGCTGTTAGGTTTTGATTCAAATTTCTCACTGAGTATGCAGGAGGAAACCACTACACAGTTTGCTTGTGCAGTTCTGGAAGAAAAAGCTCGTGGTGTGCAGTTTCTCCAGTTTGAGTAGGTGCCAACCAATTGGACAAGAGGCAAAGCGCAGAAACAGATGCATAGGAAGCAACACCTAAATGTGAGGAAGAACTTCCTCACTGTGTGGGTGACTGAACACAGGAAGAGGTTGCCATGAGAGGTTATGGAGTTTTCTTCCCTGGAGATATTCAAAATCCACCTGGACACAAACCTGAGCAACATGCTCTAGAGGATCATGCTTGAGCAGGGAGGTTGGACTAGATTACCTCCAGTGACATCTTCCTACCTTACCCACTGTGTGATTCTGTGAAATCTGTTATCCCAGAGATAGCTGTTATCCCCACTGTCAGTGCCTGGCTCAGCCTTGGCCAGTGGTGGGCCCATCTGGGGGAATAGCAGTCCTCATCCTGAAAAAGTCCCATAGGAGCAGTCACAGAGGCCAGTTCCCGGTAGGATCAAAGTGGGGCCTTTTTCTAAAGGATCTATATTTCTCCAAAGAGGGGCAGAAAGTACTGCTAGATTTCCTATCAGCTAATATCTGCTATACAGTTCCTACACCTTAAGGAGCCTCTGCAAGGAGCTGCCCCAGAATTGTAAAGAGTTAGAAAGATAGAAGATGAATTTATCTCAGAAATGGCTGAATTATTTTTCTCATCCATGCTAGGCTTTTTTGTTTGAATTATGCAGTGTTAATTTCTTACTTGTACCCATCACAGGAAATATATCATCAAGACCAAATCTGCGACACTTCAGGATGGCAATTTGCAATTTCCCATGGTAAATACTGTATGATATATTTTTATTAGCTATGGCATGACTGCATATTAAAATGCAAGAGCTGTGGCCTCCTTTATGCTCTAGCGTTATACAATACATGCTTCCAGTCACATTACAGAGAAATGGTCCGGCAGCTGGATTTTCCTCCCTGTCCCACCCCTACCTTGTCCTTATGGCAAAACTGTCTCCAATACTGAGACCTCCTACTGCTTATTTTCCCCCCATTTTAAGAACGGAACAGATCATCTCTTTTAGCTTGAGAGCAGACACACAAACACACACAAACAAACAAACAAAAAGTGGGGGAACCCTAACCAAAAACACAGAAAAACCCCTTGAGTCCTTCTGTAAATGTAGGGGATAGCTTAAGGCGGAAGATAGAAGCTGGTTGAATCCAGAATTGAGTTACATGATTTTTCAGTGGTTTAGAAATTGTACTTTTAATATGATAGACTAACTGGCTGGAATGTTGCTAGATAGAGAACAAATAGTTCAGCCAATGAAGCCAAATGGTAATAGAGACCCTTGAAGTTTCTTTCAACAAACACACAAATATAATGGCCCAACACATCACATTTTTGCCTTATTTTGAATTTAGCTATTGAGGAAAACAAGAAAATCAAGCATTTTTACCACCAGAAACCATAATTTATTCCACAACAAATATTAACCTCTGCCTAAGTTTGTTTTCCTCTTTTGCACTTGAATGTTATTGATTGTCCACAAGAACAGAAGAGTCTCTAAGTTCAGCCCAAATTATCTGAAAGTTTTCTTGGTTTCCCAAGCACGAATTCCACAGTACTTGGTAGAAAGAAAAATATTTACCATCTGGGTGGTAGGGGACACCTGGGGGGAGTGAAACTGATAGTGAGAATAGAAGTTTGACTCAGCTGTAGGTAGAGTAAGAAGTTTGCCCAGAAAATACAAAAGATCATCAATAAAAACTATAGTCTTGAGATTCATTCCACAAATATGATATGTCAGCGTGGAAATAGCATCAGCAATTCCAACTGGCAACATAACAGAGAAACAAACATCAGTGGGGTATTAGAAACTGATCTAGGAGAAAAAATGTCATTTATAGGTAAGATATATTGAATGAGATTTGTCCTGTGACTGCATCTCTTATTCAGGAAGAAGGTTCATGTAGTGAAAAGAGCCTATGGAAATTTCAGATGCAACTGAAGGAGGATTTCCTTTTGAAGCCATGAGGAAGGCTTTTAGTTGTCCCTCTAAAAGCTACTGGTGACCCTAGGCATCAAATAGGCCACCCACTGGAGATGGGACCACAGAGCCAAACCACATGTGTTTCAGGAACTTTGACAACACTGTCACCAGCAGAGCACTGGCCCAGGCCTCTGGGCTACGTAAATTCCACAAAAATCTGAAGACTGCCTCAGTGCTTGCAGCAGCCTAGGGTAGGGAGAGGGCTGAAACAGGCTAAAACTGCCTTTACTTCTCCCTCTCATGTGAGTAGGAGTCCTGTGCTCTTTGGCAGCTGACACAGACTGTCATCCCTCACTGTCACTAAGATTCACATAGAGAATCCTTTAAATTTAGACAGGCATATTTTGAGAAAAAGAGTGAGAGTAATAAAGCCAGAAGCTGCACCAGGAGAAATGCTCTGGTATCCCATGAGAATGTCACAGTATCCACCATGAATCTCCTTGCATCCCCACAACAAGCCAAGCTATAAGGAACTGCTCCCGTTGGGCCAGGTCCCAGCACACAGCTTCTTGCATGTGCAGGGTGCTTCCATCATCATTGGGATAGCATAGAGTCAGGGGCTTCAGAAAGAAAATTAAGAACAATTCATCCCCTATCTTAAAATCTCATATTTTATGTCAAGTCACTTCCCATGACCATAAAACAAAGCCTAAATGGAACAAGGAGAAGGCGAACTAGAGGGATATTCTTATCCTAATGAAAAAATTAGTAGGCACACAAGCCCAAAGGGGCACAAGGGATGTCATAAGCATTTCTTTGCTCTGACAAACTCTCTTACCAGTAAGAGCACCAGAGAAGAGGCTGTCAGTGGCTAAAAAGAAGAAATCCCCAAAGTGGCCACAACATTCAAGGGAGTGTTCAGGCCTGAGTCAGCTGTTAATTAGGCAGCTTCAAATGGGAAAAAACATTTATAGGAAGCCCTGATTCTGAAAAAAACCAAAATCTCATGCACTCTATCTGGTGTCATGATGGGTCAGTGGATGTTAGATAGAACAGAGAAGAAATGAGGCAAAAGCTTTAATAGTGGCCAGGGAAAGTCTTTAACTCCTTGTGATCATCTTGTTAATTTCTGTCCTCTCCATCAGATTTCAGTTCATCAAGATACTTTAGATTGGCTTGTGGGTTGACTCAGCCATTGAGATGAATAAATTCTTTCCACTGAAAAAGCAGAAGGTGACATAATGTTTATCCTAGTGGCCTTCATAATCATTCCCCCAGTGTTTCCAGGGACAAGGTGGAGAATCAGATGCCATGATGCATAGTTTTGTGGTGTTAATCTAATTTGAAACAAACATAAGGAGGGAAAACAATTCTCCAAATCTCTCATTTCAAATTTAATGCTACTGGTGTGATCTCATCATTCCAAATTACTGGATTAGGTAAATAAATTCCCCTAAAATAAGGCTACCGTGATGGTTTCTTGCATTCTGTTGGTTTGTGTGTACTTTATTTTATTCCTATTAAATTTGTAGAACAGAGTCTTGTAAGTGTTTTCCAATAACTTCTAAATTTCTACAACTGCTGAGATAGTATCTCAGACAAAGACCTATAGGGCTGAAATAAAAATAGTGAAGGGTTCAAGATGACATCATGTTTTATGAACACAAGACGTGACCACAAATAACCTACAATAACCTTTAAAATTAGTTTTTTCCTGACTTCATAAAACAATATTTTATTTGGCAGGCCCTTATTGGCAAGCACTTTGAACAGTTCTATTTGTTTTCTGTAACCAGGAAGACACAACCAGTGTTTTCACATAGGTTTCCTCAGTACTGTGGTTTTGCCATTTTTTGCCTCTTTATTACTGCCTGCTGCTGTTGAATATTTTTCTTTGAGATGTTTATTAAGAACAAGGATATGAATTTAAAAAAAAACCCAAGATTTCTTTGTAACAGCACTGGTGAGTTTCTCCCACTGTAATATCACTGTATCAAAAACACAGAAATAGATCATGCTATCTGGAATGATCTGGTTGCTTTAAGTCTAAAGTTATGTAATAACATGCAGCTGGCTACATGTATATTATGAGAAACTGAAGGAAATCAGCCCATATGTCCTTTGATGCATTAACCAAGACCAAGATTTAGAAATCCACCATAGCTTGTAACACCATATGAAATGGAGGAAGGGGCTTAGCCAGTGACTGAACTAAATAAAAAAAAAAACCCTAAGCATTCCAGTTAAAGTAAATTAGAAATGAACATCATAGAGTGACAGAAATAGTCCTGGTTTCTTAGGGGATTGGACCTGGGATTAGTGGCTATTTCATTCCGCCATCACCAGTGGTCCTGGTTATGAGCCACAACTCGAGAGACGTGTTTTCATAGTACCTCCTGCAACTGAATGGGATTGCTCTCGGTATTTGACACTGTGCAAGCTTTTGTTGTTTTGAGTTGTGCTGTTGTGGACAAAATGGACCATTTTCCCACCACATCTGTAGGAGATGCTGCTCCCAGTGTTTTAAATAGGTTAATTTGGGAGTTTGTGGAGTTTTGGTGGTTTGGGTTATTTTATATATATAGACATATATACACATCCTTATATATAGATATCTAAAAATACAAATCTGTATCAGATTTTTATTCAGTATATTTTTAATGAAGATAGAAGATTTGTCTGCAGTCCCAAATTGCACTATTCAGCAAATCCCATCTTCCCTGCTGCCTTCATCCCCTCACCAAAAAAAAAAAGGAAAAAAAGAGGGTTTATATGCTTGAGCACAGGCCATGCAATTGAGATGAGTTTTCAGCTTCTGTGCAGTTTGGAGCTCCCAGAAATCCCTCTTTCTTCTGCACAGTGTGAAGCTTGAGTGAATAAGGTAGGTTCCAATAATTAAACTTGCTCTATTGACCTAACCAAAATTAACTGGCCATGCAACAATGTAGCTGTCCATGTAAAAACAGGAAGTCAGATTTCCCCAAGTAACCCTTATTCACCATGAGAAAAACAGCTGGTGCTCTCCCTTTACATGCAAGTGTGTGGGGCATGGATAAAAGATGTATACTTCTGATATCCTCTCTTTTAAAAGGCTGTGTTTTTTTTTCCAGTGGAAGTTTTCCAGCACTCAGTTCCTGAGAGGTAGGGCCCCAAGATAGTCTGGTCAAAATAGTTAGAATCATATCTTTGTAAGAAGAAGTCTGTGAAATTGAACAAAGAAGCCACATTAGTATAACATGAATAATCCTCCCTGACCTCCAAAGAGAAAAATAATAAAGGATTTATTACGCTTTTTTTTCCTCCCTAAGAAAGAGTAATAAGAAAAATCCTCCTTACAACAACAATAACCACTGTTTCAGAATCAGAGCCTTTGTGTCACTGTTTTTCAGTAGTTACGCTACATTTCTCCCAGTACACTGCTGGGATTTTTTATTTTTTATTTTGCTACGCATGCTCGCACATCTGCTCCACATGTGTGATCAGTGACTGGATTTTCTGAGCTGAACGTCCTGTTAAATGGACAGAGTGGGCAGATCATTCCTTAGAGAGCAGAGAATCTGCCTCTGGTGGATTGCTGCCAAATGCGATGGTGTAATAAAGAAAAGAAAGCTGCTCGTTCGGGTTGCTCTGAAATGAACTGTGTCCTCTCCTAAAATTCCATCTGGTTAAGATCCCCGGAGGCGCAGTCCAACACACCTAGGTCTGGCAGTCTGTACTTTTGATGGCTGTAAATGTCTCTGCGTAGGTTGACTGAGGGAAGGCAGGATCATTATGGACTAGAAGAGGTGAAACCATTGTACTCTCATTCCCTTTCACCCACCCAGACAAAATTACAGACGAGGGTTGTGGATGTGAATGTACTTTCCATTGCTGACACTGACGGATAATCTTTAAAATAGGTGTTGTAGGCTTTGACTTTCTCTCTGTTGTCTAAAAGCTTTGTTTTCAGCTGGTGGAAACCAGCAGCAGTCGGGACTGATTGTCCCTCTTCAGGTTTGGCCCTTACCGCATTAATCAAGGGCTTCGTAGTAAACTGTATGAAGGAGATTGAAGTGAGCATTTTGGTATGTGTGCAAGGAAATTCAGCTTCTAAAAACACGAGGGACTGATAACAGATGTACAAAGTAAGTGAAGAAATTAACAGATGCTTCCCAGTTCGGGCCATAATCGCCAATGAAACCCAACTCATATGGTTCATAGGTCACATTAGAGTCTGCTGCAGATTAATTTGGTTCTTTGCTGATGCTGGCAAAATTAAGATTGCAACTGCAAAATGCTGGAGTACCCCAGAATACAAGTCGATTTTCTGAAGCAATACCAGTGCTACTAAAAGGATTCTTCTGTGAGTTTAGTAGTTCTGCACCCGGCAATAGTATGACATTGGTTTAATCCATCTCTGTAATAGATGTCCTGTAGAAGATGACAGTTCTATTCTCAACGAACCAAATATTTCATTATAATTTTCTTCTCAGTCTACATGTAGCCTTGTGAAATAAACAGGTCCTGGGAACAGTCCTGGGCATTGAATTATGATCATTTATGGTGTTAGAGAGTTAGGCATCCCTAGCAGCCTCAAGGCTGCTGCTAATTACCCTTCAAACCACTCCCAGGCACAAATCAGAAGCAGGGGATTTCCAGAACCATTCCCAAAAGACAATTTGTAAGCAGACACATGGTTTTGAAGGATAAGAGTGTTTACTAGAGCAGAGCTGGCTGCCCTGTACTCATTGGCCTTGGCTCCTGGGAACACTCTGGGAATGTGTGAGCTGTCCATCCATAGGCCTGGACAACTCTCACCAGGGAGACACTATTTTAAGGAGAGGCAGAGTCTACCATTTTTTGAGACAGGGTTGTGGGTTTGGGGTTTTTTTGTGTCAGAGACAATTTTCTTTGTAAAAAAGCACAAATCATAAAGCTCTGAATTTATTTTCAAGGCTAGCCTCTGCAGTTACCACTGGACAGGGTTTTGTTTCTGTGATTGTGCTGGAAGCTATCGGGCAACTGAATCTCTGCAGTAGCGTCACGGATGGGGAGGATCTCACAGCCTCTAGCTAATGTAATCACACTGCCCCACTGAACACACCCTAAAAATCTTTTGGTTTGTTTTTCCTTTACTAGAGGTGTTTTAAAATAACTAGCTGCTGGTTTAATTGTGAGTTCCCATTGTTCTTGTTTATCCATCTGCTTGTAATTGTGCTGGTTTTGGTTCAAGATGATTTTTAACTAATTTGAAATCATTAATTTGATTATTGCTTACCACCAAGAAAGAAATGGCCAAAATCCAGGATTCTGCCTTTGCAAGACTTTTCAAGAACTTGGATTCAGCTCAAATACAAATGAATTATTATTTTTCAGACTTCTCTTGAGTCAGATATTTAAAAAATTGCATTAGAAACAGCTACAGAGGGGGTGTACCTTAAAGAAGTTTCTCCTTTGGCTTAAGCTGTTATTTTAACAACTGTAAAACTGAGAAAAACACCACTTTCATCAATAGCTTTGCTGGCTTATCAAGTTTCAGACCAGGTATTCCAGGGGAAATCTCATATTTAACTGGTACTTTCTGGGCTTCCTTGCAAGAACCTGCAACCTGGCAAGAATTCCTGAACAAATCACCCCCCAGTCCCATGGAAGGCTTTGTCTGAGCCAAACACTTTCAGGCTCTTTGCCCCCAGGCACTGAGGACAAAAACCAGAACCAAGGGCCAGGACTTAAAGGGCTTCCAGCTAGCTGGGAGTAAGCTCTGATGGACAAACCTGTGAAGCCAGTGACTTTCCCACCTTGACTTTCTGCTGCTTACATTTTGAGAAATGCAAGGCCTTTGGTGTTCAGTGTTCTAGAGTCGATGAACCAGCTTTCTTCAATTAGTATTCTGTGACAGATCATTCCATTAGAATATTTCTGATATAAATTAGTGAATAGACATAAGGTAGAAAAGAAAGCAGAGAGAGGAGCTTTTATTAACTAATCACTAGAATTAGTGAAAAAGTTGAACTCCTAAAACCAGATGAAGGTTGTCCAGTTTGGCAGTGGGAGATAGATGAGGAGAGGACTTTAAATATTTTCATCCAGAGCTCAGATTAGATTTAAAATATGGCAGGATGCATGTAAGGAAATCATACTTGCAAAATAATGCTATTTAAGTAACATAAAGAGCTTTCCAATTGTTTCAAATGTAGATCCTATCTAAGCAAATATTATGTACAAAAGGAGGATTTAGCTAATAGCTAGTTGAAATAGGACAAGACCATTAAGACAAATGCTGGAAAAAGGTATTCACTCATTATCTAAATCATGATGACAGCATAATGACTACCAAGGAGGTGAATGAACTAGATTACAGAGCCGACCATTTGAAATTAACCCGTTTTGAAGTTTCTGTAAGTTCACTTAGAGGTTTTCAGTATTTTCTTGTTTTCTTCCTGCCTTCCTGTGTCCCCATTTGTTCTCAGCCTTCCCCTCTGTTCCCCTTAAGCTAAAATCTCCCAGGAGTGGATTTTCCTTGTAGTGGCCACAGCACTGCATGGCAGCAATGTGGCTTCTGTCACAGGAGGCTGGGGTCACACCTCCTGTGCTAACAGGGGTCTGCAGCACCTCCTGCTAACTCAGCCTGTGGGGGAAGATATGGGCAAAAATCATCTGGAAGTGTACATGAGCAATACAGAGTTAGTTTAAACAGAAAGGATTCCTTCTTCAAAACTTTATTAGCTAACCAAGACACTTTGTCCTAAGTGACTTTTCCTCATTGTAAGACAGTAGAACTGAAAACCAATGTTTGTCTGCACAAGAACATTGAATTTGAGGCTAATCATCTCATCCACCTTGTCAACTTCTCTGCTGCCCTTTAAAGACCTGGAAAGTGTTCCCATTGACTTAATGGGGTTTTGGATTGAGTCCCCCATATAGGCACAGTAGAAAGCCCCTAATTGAGCAATAATAATAAAGCTTCATGAAGTCAAACTGTCCTGCACTTTGCAGTCCTGCTAAAACATGTTTAATATTAATTAAATCTTTGTCATTTTATAGGGTAACATAAATGAATGAAAAGGAATATGGAGGAAGATGTAGTGTTGTGTATGATAAACAGGCCATTTTAGCACATATAGGAGTATAGAGGCAGAGCTCTTCAGAGCCATGCAGCTGTCTGCTACTGTACCTGGCATATGGCTTTCTAGATCTCATTATACTTTAAAAAAGACTCCCCAATACAGTACTGTGCCATACCACACCCTACACCTCTTCATTTTGCAAACACTATGACAGCGTTAGGGACTAAAGAGAGAAAAAAACCCTGCTACTGGGGAAAAATGTTTGCCAACTTTGTCTCTTCAGTGTTCAGTACTGTTTTTAAATGCCTCAGCAAGTTGTTCTCAGGTGAAAGATAACAGTCTGCCAAATCTTGAGAGTAAACATTTTGTGTTGGTCCACCCACAATGCATTCAAAAAAGAAACTAGAGCGTATTCAGTTAACAGGTTTAACCATCTCATTTTCAACATAGTTCGCTCTTCATGGCCTTTCAGATCCGTCTCTTCATGTTTGTTTTCAGCCTCCTGAAGCTTCCTGCCAGGTCTTTCATGTTTGACTTCTGGCTTAATCAGACTTAGGTTATCATTATATTTGTGAACACATCTGATGAAGGTGCCTCTTTTATTACTTACCTGCAGTCTGCTGACAATAGACCAGCACAGAGTTTCAGAGTACGATGTACTTGAGGGCCCTTTCCATGTGCAGTTGGTTAGTGGCTGCACCAGGAAGAAGAAGATAGTATAAAGAATGAGAAGAAAAGCTTTGTCTCTGATATTATAGAGCAGGAGAGGAACAAAATAAAGGGTACAGGTAGTATTGTTCTAGGAAACAGAAGAGGGATATACAGAGATTTCTGGTCTCCTGTGGAAACCGGGATCAATGTGATTTTTCAGTTCAAAGAACAGGAAAAAGTAATCCAAAGTAGGAAAGAGGCCTTCCACTGGAAAAGCACATGTGAAGCTCATGATAATATGGGGCTGGAGATGTTGGATTTGAAGCTGACAAATAGCTGCCTATGAAGGGAAGAGAAGCTTTGCAGCTGGTGTAGCAGAAGGGAGTTTGGCCAGCAGGACATGCAGCTGAGGCTGAGATGTAGTCTGGAAGGGAGCCTGACCAGGAGCTGCCAGAAGGCCTTGACCATTCTGAGAAGTGTGTGCAGTGGTAAGTGCTGGCAATGGCCTCCCAGTTCTGTCTTTCCCTGGAGCTACTTTAGTTTCTACCCCTGAACTGCACACAGATCTAAAGGATAGAAATCTCTACAGTGTGGCAAGACAACCAAAACAACGCACGAGCCTTTACCTTAAAAATTTCTCTGTCCTTGGAGAAGGACACTTGCTTGGAGATTACCACAGGTTGTACGTGTGACTTAAATCCTGTTCCACTTCAGAAGATAAGAGTGCAATGTTTTTTCTGGTGACTACTGAGCTATATAGTTTCTTGGTCTCCATTCCTCAGGAGAAATCTGAAAAAGTACCTTGGACAATTTGTCAAAACTTCTGCTCTTGTTATCTTTTAGGACCTGAGAAACTGGCCAACATTCAAGGAGTTTGAACTGTTCCAAAGAAGAGAAACTGGTTCAGAAATCAATACCTGTCTCAAACAATTTTGTATATTTATAAGGAATGGATTGAACCTCTTTTCCTGAGGAGAAAACCTACAGTTACGCATTGTATCAATGTCAGTCTAAGTTATCTCCCCACAAGGACTGTCCTGAGATTTTTCAGGTTAGTGCAACAAGCTGTTTGTACTGGTATCTTCTCCTTTTCCTTCTATACCATGAAAAGGAATATATTGCAGAGGAATCACAAGTAACAGAAGCCAGGCTGATAGAAGAATTAAATTAATGCAGTCATGCCAGGCCTGTGTTGCAGGTGAGATAGTAAGATTTGCAGAAGGCAGTGCTCATAAGTGCAAGCCCAGAACAATGCGCAGGAAGCTGATTTTGGGGGGGGATAATGTTTACAGTCTCCAGAAGCAACACCTTGTACAGTATGGCTGGACCACTAGGTGACTGTGGGGGCTATTTAAGCATGTCTTTTTCCTGCTTCCATTTATTTTTCTCATTTATGCAACCATTACATTAAATAATACCCTTTTTTGGGCCTTTCACACAGACAGCTGAGATTCCTCAGTTGCTTTCAATATGTCCTTGTATTAGCGTGGAGACCAGTGGCACTCCATGAACAGTTTGTTCACTTGATTCCAGGTGGTCAAAACTGCCAACCTCAGGGGAGCTTCACTGAAGCTCTGTGACTGAAAGTACAAGGAAGAGTTGCAATTTCAACAGCTGTTTTCTCTTTCTATGAGTAGCATACAGAAAGAGATACCTAAACCATATGCTGCTTTACAGTTCTATCTGGAGCAAGCTCCTGATCTTCAATGTGGACACTATGGATTTTAGCTGGAGTACCTGCACCAAAATTAGTCATGTTAGTTTCTTTTGCAACACTTAGCTAAATCATTTAAAACAACTGGTTTGTCACAGTCTTCCGTAAAAATAGCCAATGATCTATTATGGAGAGGGCTCACATTGTAAGGAAAGGTGGGGGCAGAGGTAGCAGCAGTTCTTGATGGTGTGCAGCTGTCAAGAAGTGTAATTGCACTCTCTCACTGTCAAGGCTGTGGGTAAATCAAGACTCAGAAATTGTGTCTCTCAGCAAAATGGGAACAGCTCTCCCTGGCTATTACACATTGCTTGCTGTCACCTCTAATGAATGCTTATAAAGTACTTGGGCATCTTCCCATGCAAAATGTTACACATAAGCCACTGAAAATTAATTTTTATTGTGTACTTGTGTAAGCTAATGCTAACAGTAACTAGTGGAAAACTTCGATCACTGTCTCAAATAGATCAGACTAATTGGAAAGAGCTGATTGGGTAAAATATGTGAAATGTGAAAAAAATCCATCTGAAAAGTCTGTTGTGCTTACAGATAGAGAAAGGGAATCTGTCATTTATTAGCACTTGTATTTAATCTAATGAGAGAGATCAAGAATACAGCAAGCTGATACAGCCAGAATATTGTGTAAGTATATTGCACTGATAACAGTAAGCACTTAAGTTGGATAAAGTATGTAAAAAGGTCTGGTATATATAGGACATTCAAATGTCTTACGTGCTAGTGGTCTTTAGACAATTTTGACATTGAACAAAGGAGTCCAATCAACTTGGAGCTACGAATCTTCTCTGAGCTGGGGTGAGGCACATACTAACTACACCTCTACACTAGTGCTTAAAATAAGGGGATGCAACAAACAGTGCAAAAGAATAAAGAGATTGATGATAACTGAGAATAACACTGACTGGCCCTGGCTTAAACACTGGACCTATAAATTAACACGTGTGCAGGTGCAGTTCTGAACGTGCCTTTGTGCACGTGCGCGTACTTTCAGTGTCTGCCAGACAGAGATCACAGGGAGCTGTTGCAGCTCCCTCAAGCCCTGCTTGGCTCTGGCAGTTGCTGAGGAGTTGGTAATTGTTTCCCCAAACTACATACCAGGTGCAGCTCCCTTGGCTCTAGATTGTCGTTCACAAAACTGCTCCGGACCCATCTGGGAAGAGCCCACACCTCCTGCACACACTATCCCAAAGAAAGAGGGCAAGTGAGAACCAGAGAAGTACTTTGGTATAGAACAGATATTTATCTTCAGCCTTTGCTGATTCTATCCTTAGCCATTAATATATGATTGCATGACATTATTTTTAAGATAATGGATTATCACAAATGTAATTTTAAAAAAAAATCTGTGTAGGATTTGCTGAACAATATACTTTCTTTTTGTAAGCTTTACGTTTTAATGCACTTTAAGTCTGATGGACGTACCCATGAGCCTGGGACTGACTAGAGGTTTTAGGCTGTCTTTCCTTAGCTGAAATCTGCAACCTGAACCTTGGTACATTCCAGGAGGCCGCCCTTTCCCCCGCACACCCACATCCACCTCATAATATCATAAAGCACTTTGCATTAGCTAAACTCATCGACCAACCTTTATCACATCCAGCACATCAACCACATTTAACTGGGTTAGGCTGCTAAAGGCTTCAGCAGGCGCAGAGCTCGGAGCACCCGCGGGAGTCCCGGAGCCGCCGCCGCTCCCCGCCGCTCCCCATTCCTGGTGTTCGACTCCCCCTGCAGGGCGAGCCCCTGCGCATCCCGCCTGCTCCAGGCGTACTGGCTCCCGGAGCCCCGCAGTCACCCACCAGTCACCGCCGCGCTCAACAGGGGTATCCCGCTGAAAAGGCTCTTAGGGAGCAACACCGTACGTTTATCGCAGGAACAATCTTAACCTCATCACTGCTTACTTTCTCTCCTCTTGCTCAGTGTTTTAGGATTTCAGGCCATTTCTTCACGGCTTTCAGGCGCTTCCAGAGTTGCTGTTTCCTCCATTCCTCCCTTTCTGTACAGCCCCTTTCTCCTGCATGGCTGCCTCCAGCACACTTCTCCATCATCTCTCTCACCACCACTCTGCGGCAAAGCTGAGGGACACAAATAATTTTTTTGTCCCTCCATGAAGTCTGACATTTGAATATCTTCAACCTTTATCAAAGCCAGAATTTTATTTTTTTTTTTAATATGAAGAGTGACAGAAAAGGGAAATTTTGAAACATCTATCTGAGTATTTTCAATCAAAGTAAAACAGTTTGGCATTTAAGTGCAGCTTGTTTCAAATGCTTTGCTTTGTTTGGTTTTTTTGTATTAAACCACATTTCCCGATAATAGTGCATTGCCCAATGGGAGGAATATTCTGCTGTTTAAAGTCACATCTTGCCTATGGAGTAGTCTTCCTGGCTGAACATCTTTCACAAAGACTTCAGAGCTGTCCAACTTCCTCCCTGCACCTGCAGCTTGCTTCAGTACCTTAGAAGAAGATGGCTGTCCCTCAGGCACTTGGCAGAGGACAGCTGCAAGATGGGGACGAGAGCCTGATCTGCTTTCCTCTGAAGCCAGTGTAGAAATACAGAAATTCTAGGCCATGGCTTTGTTGAATTGATTGAAGCCTATGTTTTAAATGAACTCAAATCCTTGACTTACTCCGATTTGGTTCCAGAGATCACTTAGTTGACAACCTGTCTTATTCCCAAAAATTCATTCAGGTGGAATATTCCCAAGTGTTTTCTCCTCCTCATCCTACCAAATGTCATGCTCAGGCCTAGACAGAGAGCAGTCAGCAGTGAAGAGGGATGTGGGGATGTTTCTCACTGGTGGTCCCTTGGGGGAGCATGGTCCTGAGCTCAGCCACCATCCCCACCAGGCCACTTAGGCTGGGAAGGGGCTGAGCCAGAACCTGGATTGAGCTAAGGATGCAACATACCTGCAGCAAAGTCTGTGCAGGGATCAAGAAGGAGGCTCTGCTTGGAAATGAATGCCAAAGGGCTGCCTTTCCCTGCCCTCTCCTGAGGTCCCCCAGCCAGCCCCACCTCTGTTTGCAGTGGCACAGCCTGGGCTGGCACGGTTACACACACATGGGCCAGGCCTACTCTCCTAGCACTGCACACACAAGTTGGAAATCCAGTCCTCTATTAAATGCTTTCAAAAAACCCCACTTCCTAACAGCATAGTGTCAATGGGTCTATCCAAGAAGGATTTCAGCTCAATCCACGTTGCTGATAAACAACATAAACAGGGATGAGTATTCGTAAATCCACTGCACAACATCAAATGAGTCAAATGAGAAACATAGCTGAGTAAATTTAATACACTGATAAATTCTGAGGTCCAAGGTCCTTGCCTATATTTCAGGTATATGAGTAATACCACCTATTATCTCTAGAGCCACTGAAAAATGGATGCAGGCAAAACAAGATTTCCATGGTTCAACTGGTTAATCAAGGGTTCCCTAATACACAGAGTTGTTTTCGGCATTTGAGTATCATCTCAGCAGTAATAAATTTTACAAGACAGCTCCTTCAAGCATTTATGGTTTTCAATTTACAAAAGACTTCGTAAATATGAATATATTCACTGTAAGAAATGCTGCTGTGAAGTAGTCATTATTCATATTGGATAGAGGGAGAGGCTGAAGCATAGTGAAATTTACCAACCTGCCAGCTCTCATTTTCCCTGAGCAGGACTAGTGCCCAGGAAACCAGATTCCTTGGTCTTTATTAAAACATGGGACCATGTGCACCATACTCACTTTCCTCTTTTATGGGGAGAAAAAAGGGCAGCAAGACACATTTGGGGCCTAAGGGGTATCTGTGATCTGGCATTGACCTCACCATTCACATGGGGAGCTTCATGTTTCCCCAGCCTCATTACAGCATCTGTGTCCAGCCTCACTCCTTGGGTGGTTAATTTTGGCTGTGGAGTTCCTTGGAGAACAGTCACTGTTTTAAAAGTGGCTAGCACATTAATGTCTCAGCAAAGATCAGGAACCCAAAGTAATGCATTCAGTGTATATATTAGTTTCTTCAGAGATACTTTTGTTAGGCAAGTGTCTGAGTTCAAATTTTGTTTCTGCTAATGAGCACAGCAATGACAGTGAGAGCCATAGCCCAGAGAGCTTGCAGCAGTTATTCTTGTTTCAATTATATATATAAAATATACCTGTTTGCACCCGTTGTAATACATAGTGGAATCAGTAACCATGCCAGAATCAGAAAGCAGCAGTCACTCTTGAAAATGTCATTGGAATGGAAAATAAGATATCTTTGATGTTTTAAGTAGCAGATCACCTTCTCAGCATTTTTTACTTTTGCATCTTTTAATTCCTTTAATTGTGATTATTATTATTACTGCTAATGTTATTGTTATTAATTATTTTACTTAATTATATCATACTAATTCTTTCCTCCCCAAGAGTCCTGTTATAGATACTTCAGGACTGACCTTTGGCACTACAGAAACTGACCATTTCTTCTTTGAAATCCGATGAAATTTTTAGGCACTCTTGCACATTTCTCTTCAAATGTAAGTAGAAGGGCTATGATGCACTATTTCATAATTTTGTATGACCAGAAGTTAGACATGTCTTTGAGATTAGTTGAACATAATCGAGGTACAATCAATTGAAATAAGACAATTTTTCTTACCTGCATTTATAAGGTGAGATGTTTTGGGCAGGATGAATCACTTCAGATGATCCATTATGCAAAAATATGATCAGCACTTTCTGAAACTGATGCTAAAAAAGTTACATGTAATGACAGGACTCACAGTTACTTTAAAGTAGTTTATACAGTCATCTGTACATAACTTCTACCTGACAGCAAATATGCATGAAATTCCAGACCTGAGTGGAGATGGATGCCTGCATATAGAGAAACCAGAAATGATCTCACATAGGAGGGCACCTGTTTACTTCTGTGATCTCAACTCTTGCTGTGTAAGAGGCACCACTGTAAAAGCACAGGATCATCTGCGTTACTGTAATGCTTGTAAAACGTGAGTGTATAATAAAACTCACAACCTAACCTACAGGTAACCCAAAAATATTTCCAATAGTATTTACAGTTTTACCGTTTTCCTTCACCCTCGGTACTGAATTCTGCAACCGGGAAAAACACGCTTTAACTGCACAGACACAAAACAGTTTCAACTGCAGAGGGCATGAAAGAGCTACTGAAGAGCAGAGTGTTTTACTTCCAAGGCATTATTACCTGCAACATAATTTTCTACGAGTTTAATTTTTTTCCACACTGAATATCTACAACGCGACATTTTTGTCCCAAAAGATCCTCTGAGGATCTATCTGAATGCTTTCTTGTGGAAAATTATAAACTTAATAAAGAACATAAATTATTAGATTCATTCTAAAGGATATTTCTTTATGATAATCATGGACTAGAAATCATTCTGCTATCCTCACTGAATCTAGTGGATGTCTCTTCTTACTGAGATTTTCTTTCCCATTTTACTTCACATTCAAAACAGGGGTTTTTTTAAATTTGCATATAAGATTGGTAGTGTAGGCTGAGCTTACATTCACCTGTTTCCCACTTATTGCTATTGTGCCCAACAATTCATTAATGCTCACTTGAGTCACGGACCACATCTATCACACTGCAGTACAGCTAATATTTTCTCGGTTTTTTCCTGATGCTTCTAAGGTTTTTATCAAATTTGGCTTAAGAATAATAAAAATTAAAAAAAATAAAATAAAGAAAAAGACCTGAGATTTTCACTAAAGTACAAAATGGCATTCAAAAAACTCACTTGAATATTCATAATTTGAACACAGAATTGTTCAAATCCCCATTTAATCTGTAATTCTGGGTTTTCCGGAAAACTGAAACAAATCTAACTCAGTGTGTGCTTTGAGAGGAATGAAAAAGGTCTGCAAAAACCACTACCAAAAACTCAGCCTAAGGCAGATACATGTTGGCAGGAGCTGTCCCAGATGATAACAAATGCTTTGCCATCCTCCACCCACACAACCTGATTAGCATGAATCCCCAATTTTCCATGAGCCCACATGCTAAGGGTGTTTTCCAGCCTCCTCTTGAAGGTAGTTGCATCTTTGTTTTTCATTTTGTAGCTGACACTATGCCCAGAGTTTCTTCATCCCATCCCAATACCTTAGGTTATCACTGCTGGGAATCAGAGAAGATGGAGAGAAAAATACTCACCCTTCCTCTGCCATCAGCAGTATTTGCTCATAGTTAACTTGGGGAAGATTTTGGATAAAATATTGATGGACACCAGCAGAGGGTGCATTGCTGCCACTGTAATGACCATTCATATACTGTAAGTGACCATAAGTAACCATGGTACAGCAAAGCTTTGGACAAATCCTGCACATTCCAAGCGTGTGGAGCTGCCTACACAAAGGTGCACAATCGGAAGCAGGATTAAAGACCAAAGTCAGTGAAGCCAGTTGCTTTAAGGATTAAGAAAAAACCAAACAACCAAAGAGAAGTAATGTGTATTTTCCGCTGTGCACTCAAGGCATTTTGCAGCTTTTCTTAAAATATCTATCATAAAAGCACTTCTTTGATCTGCTGTAAGCAGCCACTCCCAGAAGGGGTGAGAGACACCTCGTTTCCTTCCTTCCTTTTCTTATCCTGACCTACCAGTCTGGAATGCAGTTCACCTCTGAGCATTTTCAGATTTATCATTTTTAGAGAGGTTTACATGTCACAACACACAACCAGGCTTACTTTACTGCTCACAAAGACTGCACATGACAGCCAAAGTGAGGAGCCACATCCAGTGTCTGACCCTCCCACACTTCACCTATGTATACACGCCCTTGTCTGCTGAAGGGGCACAACAGTGTTAGAATAACAAATACTCATCTTGCCCTCAACATAGGCAGGACCTGAAACTGCAAAGTTAAGAAAGCAGTGCCCCACAGTTGAGTCTACGTTTAGGCAAATCTGTGATTCTGTTGCTGCAGCCCTTCACGCCCCCAGCACACCCCTTTGCAGCAGAAATCACAGTGTACCTTTTCCCCTAAAGGCATCCCACCTGATGACTCTGCTGAGAGCTAGCCACTTTTTGCAGGGTGAGTTTTCAGACAGGTTTTTCGGCTTCTTTGTCTGAATTTCTACACAGCAGCACAACCCCAAAGGCTCGCATACAGGAGAGAGGGACAAAATACAATGTCCAAAAGACACTTTTGGTCACTGTCCTGCACAAAAATCATCCTTTTAGGCTTATTGTGCTGTCATTGGATTCAGAGTGAGTACTCAGAGAGATTTTAAATTCTGAACTGCTCTTCAAAAGTGTCCCTATAACCCCACGTACCACAGGCCTGTGGGCGCTTAAGCTGGAGTCACAATTAAATTCCAAAACATAGTGGGCATTATTAATCAAGACCATAATGTTCCCTACCAAATGGCAAGGGAGTTGAGCACAGCATAAATACATACTTAGAACTGCAGCACAATGAAAATAATGATGATGATAATAATAATAAGCCCCTAGCATAACCAGCATGGTTATGTGTGAGTTAGCTGAAGATGGCTGGAGGGAGGAGATGCCGTGCATTTTCGAGTGCACTGCAAGGAAATTTCAGTCGACTGACTTCAGTGGGGCTTCAGTGAGGCCATGTCTCTGCTGTGGAAAGATACTGCTTAACACAGCATCGTGGGGCTCCTTGCTTTTTGTCTCTGAGCAGCTCCTGGCAAAACCACTGGTTACTAAGTGAAAACATACTTTTTCCAGTCACCCGGACTGGAAGCCATACCTGGATCTGGCGCTTTTTTCTTTCACTTTTTGTTGTTGCTGCCATTCTGATAGATTTGCAAATCTGGCTCCTTGACTAGGTGCTGACTTTACAAACCCTAGTTTGGCTACTGAAGCAGGGGAAGGGTGGTCTGGCCCTGGGGGGGATTATTCCCCCTCAGCAGGGTGGCTCTGCTTACAGCCTGACTCCAGCTAATAGGCGGCACTGAGTGTCAGCCCAGCAGCTGCCATGCAGGAGGTCTGTCCCTTCGGGCAGCTGCTGCTCATCTGCCGACAGCTGGCAGCGGAAGTGACATCTGTTTTCAGTCCCAGCTGTGAGCAGCACGGAGGTGCCAAAGCCCAAACGCCTCAGTTCTCGATCCAGGAGCGAGGAAGGGTTTCTGATGCCAGACCACGGCCTGGCTTGCAAGGGAAGGGAGGGCGAGATCATCTCTTTCTACGATGGTGGGCTGGGAAGAATGGAAAAAGAATGACAAATATGGAGAGAAAGAATAAGCAACAGAAGTAGGGGAATGGATGGGGAAAGAGCACAGAAAAAAACCAGGAACGGCTGAAATGAAAAGGAAATATGAAATTTGAAGTGACCAGTCAGAGGCACAAAAACAAGAAGAAGGAGGCAGAGTAATGAAAGAGATGCAGAAGTAACAACAAACAACTACCCAAGAGAGACAGTTATCTAAAATGGCTGCTGAAGAGAAAAATGCCTTATTGAGCTGCCATCTGAAGTGCTACTGAACTTGGAAAGCATTCCTGCCTGCAGCCCTTAGCCTATCGTGCCATTCAAGGGATCTCCCCTGCAGGTTTTGCCATCTGGTGGAGCTCTGGTATATTCTCTCTTGCCTTCTTGCTTCTCTATGGTATTTAAATTCACATCACTTTTTTCTTGCCCAAGTCTCTTGCTCTCTCATTTATCTTTGTAACTGTGTTATAATTCAGTGTTATGGCATTTTAACTGAATTATAGTTCTAGCTTCTGAGACAGGAATAGGTACAGAATGAAGGACAAGATCAATTTCAATCTAAATATTGAAAGCATACTTAAATTAATCTTGCAATAAATACATTAAGACATGCCACTTTGCTCACCAGGTTGGTGTATGCAAGAGAAGTGTCTTTATTCTATCATGAAAAGTATGGGACTTTTGGGGACCGTTGGGACTGTTTCCTCAGCACAGGTGCTGAAATTGTGTTTTTTAGATCTCTAAACTAATTGAGTATTCCTGGAAGAAATAATGAAGGAAAATGTACATTTAACAAGTGTTTTACAGCCCTGTCAATCAAAATCAGGGAAAAAATGCGGTGTCAGTGACTGCTTCTTTTCCTTGATGCTTGCCAGAAGCACAGGAAAAACTGAATGCTGGTACACAGCTGGGCTGGGAAATGGGTTGAGGGAGACAGATGTCATAAAAAGTTATGTCTGAAGTTGAAAGTGCAGACATTGGGGCACAAAGATTTGAACCCATTTTCACACTTTGCCTTTGGTATCTCACTTTAGGCAGGGAATTAGTCATTAGTCATTAGTGACAGGGAGCTTTGTGCCTTTAAAAATTTTTCAAAATCAGGTGCAAAAGAATAGATTGATTGAGTTCCGCAGGAATAATCTTATCCCAAACTCTGGCCTACAGGAACACTGTTAACACAAGCCTACTCCTGAACCCCTAAACCTTCCTCAACAGCAATGAAGGGATTGTCTGCACATAGGTGGATGCTTGATAAGATGAACTAGATTTTTTCAGATCAAAGACATGGATGAAGAGGAAGGAGATAGAAAACAAAAAAACTTTTGCATGTCTCAAAGTAAATGTGCTCTTCTTCAGAAATAAAAGCGAAAAAAAAAGCAGTGAGAAGTGTTAAGTGTCTGAGGCAGGGAGAATAGAGCAACCCAAGTATAACCTTTCTCTGGTGAAATGACCAACAGACAGGAAAAGTTACTGTAAATTGCCAAGTATTAATTGGAAACTTTATATTTTTGGAAGCTTCTCTTTGGATGTCACCTAGAACAGCATTGTGGAGATGATGTGACTTTGGTGTCCCATAGATATACAAATTTGAATACACCAAAGGCTTCATGGCATCCAGAAATTTTTTGTTCTGCAGCCTACATTAATTAATAAGATTACATTAATTAGTACAGTTAACCAAAGTTAACTGTATTATGCCACTGATTGCAATAAGTAACATCTCACTTTCTTCCTCTTTGCTTTTTGGCATAGTTTTGGGTGTTGGGGTTTTTTGTTCATAATGCCACTATCTTCTATGCTTTTCACTTTCTTCTTCAGAGGACCATGAAGTCATTTTTTTTTTCAAGCTAGGTTGTCAGAAAAGCTGAAGAAAAAAAAAAGACTAAATAGAAAATCTTCTACCTAACTGACTGAAGACAAAGTAATACAGTTTTCAGATTTTGCATGAAGTGCGTTAGTTTCAGTATACAAATCTAATTCATTCAACTTTGCAGTTTTGAAAAGCATTTCTAGGGCCATATTCTGCATTCTCTTTTCTGATGAACACTACCAAAGGAATACTAATTAGAGTGCTTGAGGAGTAAGGTAAGCAAGGCTGGCAGAGTCTGAGCTTCTATTTACTTTCTGTTATCTCTGTCCAAATGTTCAAAGCAATATGGGTGGCAACTGATTCACTAGTTAAATTCAAAACAGCATGTGTGTACAAAAGGCTGCCAAGTTTCTCATGTATACTGCTATTTGTGAGAAGCTATGCACAGACAAAAAACAATCAGTTTCTTAATTTCATTTTATATCTTTATTCCCATTGTAAGTACTAACAATCACCCCAAAGCCATTTTAATTTGGTTTGGATACACAATAGCATTAATCACAGTCTAGTTTCTTTTCTTCTTTTTTGTTGTTGTTGTTGTTGTTGTTGTTGTTGTTGTTGTTGTTGTTTGTTTTACTGCAGTTTTAGTATTTTGTGATCTGTTTTAGTAGTTCTGTTGTTGGTGTATTTGCTTCCAGCAAAATGGACTTTTCAGTGTTTGTAGATTATTTTAAAAGATTGCTAAAGATTAAAAAGCCATAATGCAATGATTAACAGTACATTAATAAAGCTTATTATCTTCCAGTTAGGATGAGTACTAAGTATATTGGATGACCCAAAACTTACTTTTTCTTGTACATTGTCTGTACTCTTTTCAAAATAAATCCATAAACAACTATAATATAATTTTTTATGATTACAGCAGTTCATTGCGGTATCATTTTTAATTGGATTGAAATCCTCTTAGGAGAATAAGGTAAGTAAAACAACCCTAAAAAAAAAAAAAAAGCTCTGTTTAAGCAAATGATGTTGCACACAAACCAATGTTAATGCAGTATCACAATGTATAAATTAGAGTGGACAGAAAACATGAAGGATTTTCTAAATTCACCACCTTCTTATTATTTGGGGAAAACACATCACAGATTGCATTTCAGTCTTCAAGCAAGGAAGAATAACAAAATACAGTCAAAGAGACATCTTTGATCATGTCTTTTAAAAGCCTGTGGGACAAATTCCTTCATCGAATTTATTAATGTAAAAGCACATTCAGAAAACTTATTTGTGAGAGCTGTCCTGTTAAATTATGAATACCAGTAATAAATTCTTTAGTTCTTCATTTATTTGTGTGCTCTGCATATGAACAGACATGAATATATGTATGAATAAAATATGCCTATTGTATAGCCATACACAGAGCTAATATGAATGCTTATGTTGTACAATGTCAGAAAAGGACAAATTATTTATCAAAGTAGAGAGAAGAAAGAAGTGAAGAAAAAAGCAGATGATGCACAAGTTAGTTATCTTTGCATGACTTGTGTGGAAGACAACGTCTGCTTTGGATATAGAACTGTCAGCTAACAGCTCTTTATTTTATTTTGCAATGAAGGAAGTTTGGGACCAAGATCAGCTTCTAAAAGGAATCTAAACCAGAGTTATAAATAGTCATGTGAAGAGAAAGAGGAAAGGAACCAAGCAGGGAACTTGTTATCCTAAGTTTTGTCTGAGCATCAGAGGGAGTGCAACATGGTGGGAGTAAGGGGAGGGATGCTGTTTATAGAGGGAAACTTGCTGAACTGACAGCGACAGACCAAATCAGGAACTCACTGGACAATTCGGGTGGGATACTTCTCCAAGACCTTATTCTAGCCGTATCAAGTATGTAAGACACTAACCTAGCCTCTTCATAAATTGCAGGAGAGATAAAATTCCTGGGTCTGATGCATAGGGAAAAACGTATGTTTTCAGGGACACTCCATGTATTGCTCTTAGTGGTTGTGATACCTGGAGATACTCCACATAATAAACATTCACTTCCTATCCCAATGGTCCACACTTGACTATCAATGCAGAGTATCTTTGAATTCATAATGCTTGCTCTCCTCACTGCTATTTACTACATACATCTGCAAACCAGCAAAAGATGAGAATTGTATTCTTCTACATGAATGAACAGACTCTTCCTATTTCAGTGGAACTACAGGAGCTCTGAATGATGGCACACGGGCACTGGAAGAAGTGCAGCACCAAGGAGGCTACAGCCAGAGCATACTGCATCTGGAAAACTGGGGGTTAGCACCTCGTTGTACCCATGCATATCTTTTCTTTGATTTGAGGTTACCTTCATTCCACAGAGAACAGGTACCTGACCTTTCCAACACTTCCTGCAGTATGGATTTCTCTTGATGTCAGAAAAGCTACAATCTGTATGGAACTCTACATTCACTAATAGGTATTACAGCAGCAATTTTTACATTATTTCACATGAAGTAGATGAGCTGTGCTTTAGGATTAATTTATCTGAATTAAAGCTTAAATCATGTCCTAGGGTACAACACACACAGAGTTAAAGACAATTCTGCATGAATGTTTTGGTGTCCTCTGCACCTTTTAAAATGATCAGTACCTTAAAAAACATTTCAGTATCATTCCTCGCAGTATATATCCAGTGTATCTCAGAAGTATTTGTATTTCCTTTTACACTTTATACATAATATTAGACTTGTATTTTAAATATCAAAAATATGCTGTTAAATGATCTTAATAACAAATGGCATAAATCCAGAGTTTTCAACAAAGAATAAAATGGCTTAAGACCTTTGGTGAACAGATGATGAAAAACTAACATTTCCAAAAGCTACACATGACTTATGGTCTCATGCTACCAACAGCTGGCCAATCAGCTCCGGGTTTCTCTCCTTTATTAATGCCATGATAAGAGCAGCAGCAGAATTTACTGTCTCCTGAAGCAGCAAAGGATCCTGGAACAAAAAGAAAAGGAAAAAAAAGAGGGAATAGGAAAAACAATATATTTACAAAAGTGGAAAAAGTAAATATTTAAAATAAATTTTCAATTATGCTAAATTATGATTGCTGACAAAACAAAGCTCTTTATTAGAAGAAGAACTTCTAAAACTTTTATTTTAAGTAAGCGTAACTTCAAATAACCATTTTCTCCAATCTCCTTGATGCAAAACTGCTAGTATTCTATCTACTCAGAGACCACCGAAAAACTTGATTCTATCACTGGCTTCCTAAATGAATTTTAATATCTAAAAGGCAGTAAAAATGTTGGGGTTGACAACATGGAACAAAATACAGTATTTAATCAACTAGCATAGTTAAAAACGTGCAACTTTAAGCACCTACTGAATCCCATCTGTAGTCTACCAACTACTTGAATTCACAAAGGCATTTAAGCACTGGGATTTCAATGGTTTAGGCTGATTTCTGTATCAAATAACTTCAAAAAGTGGTCTGGTTTTGACAGGCAAGTATAGAAACCAACAATAAACAGCAATAAAATGAGACATTGATTCTGTGCTTCTAATTGAGAATTCCAGCTCACATTTGAAAGATTCTTTTGTCTATACCATGTTTTCTTAATTGTATGGGCTACAAAAGGTTGGCCTCTTACTACCAGTAAGATTTCCATTTGTGGACTGGAAAATAGCACTAGGTGTAGACAGGAATGGAGACATCCCTGGAGCGAGAAATAGGAGAGAACAATTTCTGTGAAGCAACAGAGAAAAAGAAAGGTCTACAAAACTCTTGAGTAGAGAGAACGTACAAAGAGAAATCATGAGCTGTTCTCCATAGCCATGATGGATAAAACAATAGGTTTTATCTATCCATTTATTCCATTTGTTCCATGATGGAAGCAATAGGTAAGGATTAGTATACAATGGAAGAGATTATTGGACAGATCAAAGAAACTCATCATGAGGGTCCTATAACATGAGACTCACATCCATGTAAAATATGACACAGATAGAGCTTCCTGCCTGGGGTAGGAGGATGGAGCAGTTTGATTCCAAATCTTTTAATCTCTTTTTCTAAGATGCTGCACAAAGGAAGAATTTCTAGAGAATATGTAAGAAATTTGGACTAATGGACAAAGAAGAAACCGTTTCTACAACTTATACAAAAACACAATATCAAAACTTGATTTTCAATAAATAAGGCAACTGCTGAAGGGACCTGCCAATTCAGCTAGCATAGAGGGGAGGTGGAGACTTAAGAAGTTGCAGCTGAAGGAAAAACTGAAAGGGAAAAGGTGTACCTGGAACATTCTCACTGTGGAAAAAGGTCCAGAGGAGAGTCACAAAAAATGATGAGAGGGCAAGAGCACCTCTCCTATGAAGAAGGGCTAAAAGAGTTGGGGTTGTTCTACTTGGAGAAGGGAAGGCCCCGGGGTGACCTTATTGCAGACTTTCAGCACATAAAGAGGGCCTACAGGAAAGATGAGTTCAGACCTTTTAGTATGGTCTGTAGTGACAGCATAAGGGGTATGGTTTAAACTAAAAAAGAGCCAATTTAGACTAGATATAGAGAAGAAAGTATTTATGATGGGCAGATAACAATAGGACAGGTTGCCCAGAGAGGTGGTGGATGTCCCATCCCTTGAAACATTCAAGGTCAGGTTGGACAGGGCTCTGAGAAACCTGGTCTAGTTGAAGATGTTCCTGCTTACTGCAGGGGGTTGGAGTAGGCAACTAACCTCTAAAGGACCCTTCCAAACCAAACTATTCTATGATTCTATGATAATGCTCTTATTAACTTCATTACTTACGTCGATGAAATGAAACATGCCAGAGAGGTAACTGGATGGAATTAGAAATAGCTAGCGTATAACTGATTTTTTTACCATTCCTGAAAAAAAATATTTTTATTTGCCTAGAATTTTGTCCTAAATATATTCAAATAAGTAAATTACAATTTGTAACCTTGCAAAATCTTACACTGCTCACAAATTCATGTTATCTATTCCAATAGGCAGTAAAATTATGTATTAGAGTCCTAAAAAACTGTGGTAGAATAAAAATGTTCATGACGTGTGCCTTGCTGTTCACTGAGTGACACCTTCTGAGTTAAGCAAGGAGTACAGAAGTCTACTGAGATCCTGCTCCTTCAGAACCTTTTGTCATGGCCCAAGGGTGCAAAGGCAAACTCAGAATTCACTGCTCTGGTTCAGCAGGACATTCACTCCCTCATTTCCCATGGGTACAAACTGCTGGATAAAGTACAAGGAGAGCGGAAGTCGTGCACACATCAACTCAGATGGCAAACACTGTAGTTGCTTTCAAAATCGAGCAACACAGTTCTTGCTATTCAGCAATGCCAAATCTCCTTGTGCCCTCCATCACTTTTTGTTCAGGTTATCTCAAGAAACACTTCACAATCACAGGCACTCTCTTTCAAATGGGCTTCCAGCCATATCTAAAGTTGGCTGTAGGTGTATAGTATCTTTTTTTTCCATTTCACAGAAAGAAATAAAATACATATGGCCAGGAATGCTCTTAATGTTTCTCCCAATAAATCTTTCCACATCCTCTGTTGGTTACTGGATTCGGTACACATTCCTTTGCAGTAATAAATTATTTAAGTTTCTGAACATAAAAGGAAGCAAGAGAAAAAAATTTAACTTTCACAGGAGAGATTGAAAGTGACACCGTAAGATTCCTTTAGACTGAAAAAAGCCTTTTCTAAAACTAAGCCTAAGGCTTTAATGGTAATTTCTATGTTCTGAAGGAAAGATATGCAAAGAATTATGAGCAATATTTGTAAGGCAGGCAATGTGGCAGAGTAATGTGTACAGAAACCTGCATGCAGAAGTGGTCTAAAAACCACTGAAACTGACTGCTGAAATGCAATTGGTTCAAAAACAGAAACATAGTAAGTAAGCAGAACAAATTAGAACTGCAAGCTTTACAGTGACTTCACTTCTAATAATCTGATTATTAATACTATCATGATAACTCTTCAGGAAACCTATTGGCCCCTGTGTAGCATTGGTCACTCTAAGTCTGTTTTTTGGAAATAACCAGGAGTGTTTTTCTTTAAGGGAATATATATCATCTCATTTAGGATAACAACTGTAAAAGAAAATATATTCTTATTCTAAGTACAGTTCCAGTTGACAGTTTAACTACCTCGGGAAGTATATACTGAGGATTTCAATAAGGCAGTCCTTTAAAGTATTTATCATAGGGGTTACTAATTTTAGATTTGTGCTGATGGTCCTTCCCAGTAACATTATCCCATTCTGATCTCAGGGTCACCCATTCACTGAAGAGTGTCCAGCACCTGGGCCCAGGAGCCAGCCTCTGAGCGCAGGGGAAATCAGTGCCACAGAGGTCAAGTATGTGCTGACTTTAACTTGTTTTACTCTCACAGCCACAATCTTACTGTAAGGAGGTAGTAAATAACACGATAAACTGGACTCCTCCAGGAATTTGAGTTTGTCTATCTTGTATCTTTCTGAGAATCAAGACTCACTCTTATGGTAGGAATCATTATTGTAGTATCTGGTGGTCACTGCCTGGGCATAATTTAAAACTTTTGTTGATCATTTCTAGTCATTATCACAACTATCGCCCTCCTCTCCTCCACCTCCCCGCAAAAAAACCAAAACCAAAAACAAAAACAACAACAAAAAAACCAAACAAAACAACCCCAAAACAACAAAACAAAACACAGAAAAAAAATTTAGCAACTGCAAAGTACACATTTTCCAAAGTGTAGGCATAACAATGACTAATGCAACCGCTAAATTGTATATTAGGTATTCTTTCTCTCTTCCAAATTGTGCTAGGATTTTATTTCATTTTAGGCCATTACTCTGCCTGTAAGCAGATATTTTCAATGTAATTTGAACCCCAGAAGTTTTCCTAAAGAATATTAAAAAGAAATAAAATGACAGGATTCAACAACAACACAGGAAAGGAAAAAACATCCTGTGGGTCTTTATTAATTTAAAGTTAAACAAACAAGCAAACACTTCAAGCCCCCTGACTATACCCTTAAAATACCCATGGTTTTGACACTGCAATGTTATTTCTGGCAACAATGCAGATTACAGCTGATAGTGCCTACAGGCAAGCTTCAATAAGGATACCAGGACAAACTTAATCTACCACACCTAACTCTATTGCACATACAGGCCTCCAAACCTCTTTTATATTCTATGGCATAGCACTAAATCTTTCAAAAATCTCATTATTAGTTGCAGGAAGTCAAATAATCAAGCAGAACCATGTCTTCACTTGTTTAATTGCCTGACGTGTTTGCCTATATTGTAACCACGATAAAACCCAGGATGTCAGAACGGAGGATCAATACAAATCCTCAAGCAGCCCCAAGAGCTCTCACACGTTACTGCCCACCCACTACTCAGCACTGCAAATTCCAGGCACAGAACATCCTTCAGCATGCCGGTCAGTGAGTGCTCAGCCCTGCACACACTGGACTGATCAAACAGGGATAGCTCTTTTCCTCACTAACCAAACCCTTAAAAAAGACTGTGACCTTTAAAGAAGACTTGGAGGCAGTAATGACTTTAATGGATTAATAACTGAAGTTCCACATGATCAACTGGTGTGCCATGAACTTCCCCCAAACCATTGTGATGTTCACTGTCTATTCATTTCATCCAGTTGATTTAAATGATTCTCCTGTAAAAAGAAAAGACCAACCTCCCCAAATGTTTCTTGGCCATTAATAAATAGAATTTTTTATTGTTTGAACAGATTATTAACTACATTTATAAGCTAAATCCAAAACTTTTACCACTTTATATTTATGTACTTTGGAAAAGAAAGTATTCAGAAACACTGCCAACGTTATAAACCATAAATCCACATAACAGCACTTTGATTCCAGAATAAAATATCTACTTTGTCTGTTATTAAATAGTAAAAATATTTCACTGTAACCATATTGTGTGATGGCTGTAAATCATACTCGGAATTTATTTGATGTAGAATTTCTGACTGTAGGGGTTCCCTGGTCTGCAGACTAAGACTGGGAATGGCTACAGGGACAGAGTTAAAGTTGTGTTTGGAATACGTAATGTGATATTTTACAAATGTGCATTTATTTAAGAAACTGTGAAGACATCTGAATATTTACTGACTTTTCCCTTACGATTAAGTTCCCTGCTTCAATGTGTTTAGGATTTTTTTTCCCAACTGGACTTCTCATATATGCATTTCAATTTACATATGTACTAGTTCAGGTTAAGAATAGTTTGAGAAACGCACCTACCCTTTTCAGCTCAAAAAAAGAAAGCCTTTGTAGGTATTACCTGTCTTGTACTGCCTAAAGAATAAAACTGCTGTGTTCCACTATTTGCACTCTGTCCTGCTGTAATATTATTTGACATTCCGTTAAATAAAGTTTTTTTAAATGAACAGAATTGTATAGTCCTGATTATATGGCTCACAGAAAGCCTAAAAACAGGATTTAAAGACATTGCTAAACTCAGGCAATATCAGTATTAATACAGTTATGTTTGTACCAGGAACAAAAAGAGGGCCGGAGCATGTGCTGGCATGCCTGCATGCTCCTGCCCTTGCTGTTCCATTGTAAGCTTGCTCCCTGGCACAGTTTTGGCTTCTGACAGCTAACATGTTTTCAGACAATGGCTGGGCATGGTTCAGGGGACAGCACAGGCCAAGGAATGCTCCCAAGAGACAGGCTGAATGAGGCCACCCTCTTTTGGGAAGCGAGAATGTGGCCATATGGAGATGAGGCATGTTGTGCCTTTTAGCCCTAGGACAAGAGAATCATCCCTGGCCTGTTTTACTTACCAGTATGGATACAGCCTATGCACCACTGGGAAGTGACACTTGAGCCTTTCTGTCCCTACCAGATGCATCAAGAATACTTAGAACCACAATCAAATAGCATCCCCCAGACTGAGGCACAAATTCCATGTTGCTACCACATAAGCACCACCATTAAAAAATAAAAACTAACTACTCTGTAGACACCTTTCCCACTAAAACAGAGAAGGAGAGAGGGATGAAGCACACTAGAAGACAGTGACTGAGCTGTACTGCACACTCTTGCCATCCTAGGGAAAAAGGCTGAAGCCAACAGAAAGAACGCCTGCCTCACTGTTCCTTTTCACAGTGTGGATATGGGTGCACACCAGATACACCAGGAGACATGGGCAGAAGAGAAAAGTGCTGAAACAGTTTCTGTTACTGGGAGGCATCTTGTAAAAGACTATGTTGGCAGTAGAAGAGGAGCTGCTGCTAATTTAAAACCCCATGGAAGGCTGCAATTTATACTAAGACTATACCAGGTCCTTCCAAAACTCACCTGACATCAAATACTGAGTGTTTCATTTGCTCTTAGAGAAACTGAGTGGAGAATCTAGCCTCAAAAACCTCAATACTCGAAATTTTCTTCTTCAATTAATACTTTTAATTGAAACAGTTATTCTGAGGAGGGACTGAGGTTCTTCCACTACCAGAAATCAATGATCTGACATGATTTGTTGTTTAATCACACCATGAGGAATTCATCAGTAGATTCACAAAGAAGCATTTTTTCCTCTTCAAGATATGTACTGGCATGCATCTACACATTAAAGCAATCTCCATTTCTGTAATAGTACAAATTAATCTGAGGTCTTCTTTCTTCTTAAAATGCTTCCACATCATATTTTTAATCCATGTGCCAAAGGATCTATTGATAAGTGTCATCTCATACATGATATCAATGCAACAATTTACCTCAATAAGAAGAGAGCTATGCAGATCATTCTAAAGATAAGAAAAGTATTTCTCTGAATATTTTTGGGCTTTCTTTCAAGTAATACGTAAGTAATTAAGGTAGCACTTGAGTTCAGACAGGTAGTTGCGTTCAAAATTACTTAAGCAGGTTCATAATTGAACCTCTGTACACACAGCCTTCCTTTCTAAACTAAGAAAATGCAATCAATTTTTCATTAGTGGATACTCCTCAAGATATAAATAATTTTGAAATCTAGATACTGAGGATGCAATGAGGATTGAAAAAAAGTGATGTGGCACTGGAAGAACCAAGCTGTCACTGTGCTAATGTAGTTTAGAAGACCACTTAATTAGTGAATTCTGATAGATCTGAGTTAATTCCCTGCAGTGAAGTGGTCATACATGCATGCTAATCAAGCCAAACCTGGATAAATTGTGTGTTAATACATGAAACTGTATGGTAATTCTCTCTCGTACTTTAGATCAGCCATGCTTCTTATGGTTTGTACAAAGAAAATGGAGAGCCATCAACATTTAAAATGGCTGTGAGTATCTACTAAGAACAAACAAATATTTTAAATCTTCTGGAGTCTGTGAGGATTAAGTCTCTAGTGCTTTTGCTTTTATCTTTTCATGTAAGATTCACAGAGTTAAACCTGAAGGTAAACATCATTCTTTTGTTTAAAAAGTCCAACAAAATAGCACAAACAAACAATCAATCAAGCAAACAAAAACTCAAATAGGATTCCTTTCTCTAGTATGATAAGAATAGACAGATTCACCCTAGATCAGCAGGTTTAAAACACCTCCATTATCTACATGCTCTACAGTATGTAGGTGACCAGGGTTCAGTTCCCTTCGTCAGTTCTCCAGGTGTTTTCTCTCCTGTAAAAAACACTGTTTGTGTGATCATGCCAAATGATCAATAAAAATTCCTGGACTAAAAAAATTCTCTGAAGAGTTTGTTGTTAAGAACACTTTCAGTACATTCAATCACTTAGGCAAGAGTTTTCATTCAGCACTTAAGCACTATCTGATTGAAGCTCCTTGCAAGAATGAGTGTGCCAGCAGTGACAGCACAATGCCTGTGAATCATCTTGCCCTCAAATTGCTCCAAAAGCTACCTAATGCTTGAGCTAGCAGCCAGTTCTGCCACCTGTATGGGACTGATACAAAAGTACTGGCAGAAACAGGCCATTTAACAAATGTGGTTGCCTGCAAAACTGTATTATATGTTTGAGTTTTCTTAGAGGTGGTCTCTTAACACAGTATGTTACCAAATAATTCCATAGTATGAAATGTATTGATGTTAAAATACGCTATTGTGCTACCTACAGGCTCTATGAGGTTACTCTGGTAACCTTGCAAAAAAACATCATCAGGGTTTTTAATGGGAAGGAAAAAATTGTTTTTGTCATCAGTACAAGAAAGCTGAAATGCTCCAGAGGCACAGGAACCTTGCTTCCTGCTCTGACAAACCTGCATTCTGTGACCTGCTGAAAATCGAAGATTTGTCTGAAGTTGACTGAAGCTGTAGCAAGTCATTCCTCTGTTTTCAGAAAGCTGTGGATCAATCTGATAGCACTAACAAATTCAAGTGGAAGTGAGATTTAAGCCTTCCACACAGCAACAGCATATAGAACCACAGAATCACAGAATAGCCTCAGCTGAAAGACACCGACAGGGATCATTGAAGTCTCAACTCCTGGGCCTGCACAGAACTGCCCCAAAAATCACTCCATGGGCCTGACAATGTTTTCCAAACACTTCTTGAACTCTGCCAGGCTTGGTGCTATGACCACTTCCCTGAGAAGCCTGTTCCAAGCGCCCAACTCCCTCTGGGTGAAGAATCTTTTCCTGATATCCAACCTAAAACTCCCCAGACACAGCTTCACGCCATTTCCTTAGTGCCTATCATCAGTCACCAGAGAGAAGACATCAGTGCCTGCTCCTGCATTTCCCCTCTTGAAGAAGTTATAACAGCATTCCCCTCAGTGCGTTTGTGTGGTGGGCTCTCTGCTGTCTCTTCCACTGAGAATCTATCAATACTTCGATGGGCTGCAGCATTAAGTTTTGCAGCTAGCCAGGGCTACAGAGCAGACCCACTACATACACACAGAGAAAAAATGGGTTAAGAGGTGCTGGCCTCCTGCAAAACATAACACCCCAATCATGCAAATCATTTACAGACCACTGCACCTCTCCAGGCACCAAGAAAAGACGGAGCGGCTACAGATCTGTATGACTGCACTTGACACGTGGGGCTGGTAGCAGAACAAAAGCAGTTCAGCACAGTTTAGCTGGGTTTCTCCTATTATAAACAGAGAAATACAGCATTTTCAAGCTCTGTTTCACTTGATTGTTGTTTTAGCCCTAGCTGGCAATAAGTAGGAAGGCAAAAATGAGTATATGGAGAAGACAGAGAGAAGTGATAGGGGAGCAAATCAGAAGGGGGAAAAGGAAAACACAGAGTTAAAAGTTTAAATACACAACTAATCTCAACTCTGAAAATATAAAAAATAAACCACTGCTAAAGATAAGGTGAGATTATATCAATGACAGAGGCTCTGTCTAACAGATAAACTGTGACATATAGTGCAGGTGAAATAAATAATTTTTAAAGATCTTAAAAGAAGCACAGAGGACATTTCCACTCAGTGAGATCTAGGGTCATCAGTGAAACTGTATTGTAAAATAAAAGAATAAAGTACAAATAAATGCCAAAACCTACCTAATGGGGACAGAGGAAATGATACAGCACTTTTTCAATAAACTTACAAGCAAAAAATACATATTTATGGTATATTTAACACAGTATATTTCAATATCAGAGGTTTTTCCTTTCTATACCATATTACATTGACAACATAGATTGGTTGTGTCAATTTTCAAGAAAAAAAATGAACACAGTAGTTCACAAACATCTAAGTTGATAATATGTAGCACAAGACATGAAATGCTTTAGCTATCACAGGTTACAGAACTTTGCATACAAATGCACTGCAACAGTTCCATAGACTTCATGACATACAATTTGTGATTGTGACTATCAGCCTTACATAAAAAGACTGGACAACTTTCAATTAGTGACTAACAAAATTGTAAGGTTTTTGGAAAGAATGAGTGATGCATTTGAATCTCCTGGGGGATGCTAAAAATCAGTGCAGAAGAAATGTGAGTATTTTTTTTTTCCTTTCTTCCAGTCTAAAGCACATTTTTCTTCCCTGCTATAAGTGCTAACTTTATATGTAATATTAAGCATAATAGATATCCAGATCTCTAAAATAAGAAGAGGCATGTGTCCATTTGTTAAAATGGGCAAATGCCAACATTCAGTCATTAAAATCTTCATTATATAACTCCTACAGACTGTGAATAATCTGAAATACAAGCACACGGCTTCAGTAACTAATTGATTGAAAACATTCTTTTTGATTACAGATAATTTTTTTGAGATGGTTCAGATGAAAAACCATATGGTCTTTTAAAAAACAAACAAAAAAATTCTCCTTTGGGGAAAAGAAGTAAACAAAATCCAAGAGATACTGAGGGACAAAGTATGCGTAGACATGCGCTGGGCTATTGTTCACATCCAGCCTTGTGGCTTCCAGACTTTTAGGACGATAAAATCAGTTCAGTGGGGTAAAGGCCACATTCCAATCTTGGTTACAGAAATACAAACCAAACTAATGACAGTATTACAAGCCTGGTTACTTTGCAGTTGCAGAGACTGAATTTCAACTTTCAACTCTGTATTTTGCTACAGGAGTTCAAATATATAATTGGTTTTAAACTGTTCTCTCAAAATTTCAAAAGCAGCTTTAAAGTGGCTCAAATGTCAGTGTTTTGGGCAGTGAGACACAGTGAGAGGGCGTGGCTCCATTGTTAGTCGTTTGATATCACAGAGTTCCCTAATTTGATACTCTTAATTAAATCTAGCTAGTTGCATGCAAAGTGGCTCTCAAGTTGCATCATATAATTCTGCAAGGAGGGACTGATTGCAGAATAAATAATAAAAACTTCATGTGTAAGTTACACACTGAAATATGGAAACATCTTTGAATCACACCTTAATGTCCATCCTACAGCTTTCATCTTATCACTCAGATTCTACTTCTCTGACCACATCCCTGTGATGTTAAGGCATAGTTTATGTCCATCTCTATCTTTTCCTGTCTGTTTCTGAGGCTGTACATCCAACTGGAACGCAAAACTGTAAATTCCTTGTGATTCAAGATTTTCATGTAAGGCCAACCTAGTTTATATTTAACAAAAGAACTCAAACCAAAAATCTCAAACAAAAAACCCCCAACAACAAGGAAAAATACCAACATAGACTGATAAAAAAGCATCCAGAAATGAGACAAAAGGTTATAAGACACAAGGTGACATCTCTCCTTGGAGAGTAAGAAGAGAGAAGTCAGCAGGGGTAAAACAAGTTACAACAGAATTTAGTAATAAGATTTATTCCCTTTGTCTCTCACATCAGTAATAGGTTTTAACACATCAATTTTGCAGTAATTCTGATTGTTCCCAACATTCTTTTGCACAAAACACAAACTTGTTCCAGCTCCAAAGCTGTTTTCACACAGTGAATGTAATAAGCAGAAAAGGAATTTAAATTTCTTGCAAGCATGAATAATTCCATGAGCAAAGTACGTCTAAGCACAGGTATGCTCAAATACATTCAAAACTGCTGCAAAAGGAGAAAGTGCATTTGCACTCTATTGTTTTCCTTCAGGTATTTTGCCTACACAATGTTTACCTGCTCACTTAAGATTGAACAAGTTGTCTCACCAGCACTCTAGGACACTAACTGAATGAACCCTGACTCAGAAGGCACAAGGAAATAATAAGAATTTCTGAAAATGTTGATCCAAACTCTCAGTTCCTCTATTCTTTATTTCTTTGTCATCCTTAGTCCACAGTCTAAAGTCAGTAAAAATAGAGTGTCTGTCCTTCTTAAAGTTTTCAGCGAAGCAATAGTGGGAGCATATGAATTTTGAATAATTAATCCCAAAGGAAGGATGAGTCTTAACATCTGGTGTGAACAGAGGTTCAGAAAGCAGCAGTGAACAGTCTGCACCTAATCCAACAGATAGGGCAGGAAAGTATAAAAACACACCAGGAAACCACTGTGGTTAAGTGCTTTGTTTTCACTGAGTAGTCAAGAGGAATGGCAAACACCTGACACTCGTATCTTCCCATGGAATTGTGGATGGAAGTAAGGCCATTTGCTCTGTACAACTCCCTGAGAGGTGGTTGTAGCCAGGTGGGTGTCAGACTCTTCTCCCAGACAACCAGCAGGAGGACAAAGAGGAAATGGCCTCAAGTTGCATCAGGGAAGGTTCAGGTTGGATATTAGGAAAGGTTTTTTTCACTGAAACAATGGTTAAGCATTGGAACAGGCAACCAAGTGGAACTCTATCCTAGTGGTAGAGTCACTATCCCTGGAAGTGTTCAAAAAAATTAGTGGATGTGGCACTTTGCAGTATGATTTAGGGGTCACAGTGGCATTCTTTCAAAGGTTGGACATGATCTTGGAGGTCTTTTCCAACCTTGATGCTCCTGCTGTGATGGTAGTTCTGAGTCTCACCCCCACCTGATCATCCCTCCCCTGTTAAATCAAATGGAGGAATCTCCCCCGCCACTGGCTACCAATTAAACCATGGCATAGCTGGAGGGTAAATAACCAATATCCAAAAAACCCCCTTGAGTGAAGCCCAGTGGTAGGAAGGTAGAAAAGAGCACATAACTTGCCTTGCAGTAAAACCATGGCAAACAGATAAAGCAGTTAGTAGCATTCCTCAGGGTTCACCAGTAAATCCTTATCCTTCAACTCAAAATGTATAATCCTCATAGCTGTAAGGGGACACATGTGCTTGCTTTTAGATTCTAGTTTTCTCTAGGCTATGAGGGTCCAGCTACACCACAAAGATAGAGCTCACAGATGTTCTTTTACATAAAAATCAGGGTTTGCCAAGACAGACTTCTCTCTCTTTCTGCCAACAAGTATCAGCCCAAATCGTGTAACACAATAGCTGTCTATATACAAACAAAAGCACTCAAAATGAAAATACATCCAAGTGATAAAACTCTTGTAAAAGACAAAAAAAAAGTGCTTTTAGAAGAAAGGCTATTTAAAAGCTTTAAACAAAAACCAGAAAGAAATAGAATTAAACAGAATAAAAAAGGAATGAGTTCTGCTTTAGCAGATGGATTAATTTTACTCTATAATTAAGATATTTTATTAAAAATAAGGCATATGAAATATTTTGTTAGCTATGAACACATCTGTTTCTATGAGATTAGCATTCAGTGTTAAGCCTACTCTTCAGGTATGTTTTATCCTGAGTTGCATAACACAAGAGACTATGTTTTACAGCCTTTAACACTTTCAATTAAATTGTTACCAAAGTTTCCTTTCAAAAATCCTAAAACCATCTTATGCCTACTTGCAGCTTAAGATAAGTCTGTGACTTGCTGCACAGGTAAGTTTAGCTCTCCCTGGTATCTTCTGTAATAGCCATTTGATTAAGAAACTATCTAGTTTCAAGTTTTCAAAGGCACAATTAAACATGATATGTAAGAGCTTATTACATCACTCCGTCCTCACTGTAAAATCTGGGTCATCCAAAGATAATTGAAATCCATGGGCTGAACAAGTGACCAATGTTATTTTCAAACTGATGGATGGCATTAGTAGTTTTCATAAGAAAATGGCTTGCCATTTTTCCAAAATAGTAAGGTAGAAGAGGTGATATTGTAGACTCTCTTGTAGACGGCCCACATATGAAATGGTTCTGATTTTCACCTTTCCCTATAAAAACTGAATATTCATCTAAATTACTGTTGCCATATTTAGAAGTGATGCAAGAATCATGGTAGTCATGAGACTAGTATAATTCAATTGGAAAATGTTTAAAGTATTTTAAAATATGCTGATTTTGAACAATATTTAAAACAAAGTGAAGAAGTTAGAGGTCTAACAAAATTGTTAGCTTATTTTCTGAATATAACAGTCAAAAACGAAAGCAAACAGAACACTAAGTAGTCTCCACTCTCATAGCAAAAATTACAGATCCTGGGCAAAATACTGCTGAGGAATTTTAAATTGATTTTTAAAAGTCAATACTTTTTTTTAATAGAAACTCTATAATACTAACAACATTCATGTTTATGGAAAATGTAGTAGCTTAATTTTGTGGATATCTGGTCTTGATATCCACAGTTACCAAGGAAATAATTCTCATGAAAAGGTCAGTTAGTCAAGTGGGAACACTGGATGACACAGATATGAATCCCAGCACTCACCATGCGAGCTCAGTTATGAGAGCCTGCAGAGCGATTATGTCATAGATTTGTTTGGTAGAAAAGGAAAGGAATGTAGCTCTGTTTAAACCTTATCCAGAATTAAAAACCAATTCTGCTGTTCAAATAATTTAGGTGTTAGTTTCAACTAGAAAGCACAACTTTTACTTTTTCTCTGACTTTGACTCACTTTTATTTTTTTCCTTCCAGCTTCAGTATTTGCTTCCAAGTTCACAGCTGCATTTAGAAGTGCATGTATCTTTTTATATGGGCACTGATTTCACATTGTTCATCTCCTCAGCCTGTATCAATCAGATAAATGTGTGGTTTGGCTTCTCATGGACATGTTTTAAAAGTTTCCTCCGGACAAAAGAAGTAATCTCTGACTCCATTTCCACTAAATCCTCTCTTGATTGAATACCTCTTTTGTCTTCAACAAACTGTATTCCCTTATGCCCACTCTTGGCCTCAGCTTTTTTACCCTGCATGTTCTGCTACCATAAATCTGCTGCCTATTCAGTCAGCAGAATTATGTCTGCAGCAGTACAGACGTGCCACAGCCTCTTCTCGTGACACTCCCAGTTGTCCTCAGTCACAATGTCCCCTTCACAATAACTATTGAGATTATATTTCCATTACCTACTTGAAGCTTACCTGGTAAGAACTTTTGCATTAACTTTTGCTGCTTAACATCCTTTCACATGCTCAAAATGAGATTCCATTCTCCCAGTCAAACAAATCCAACAACAACATGTTCCTTTCAAGGTCCATTAGGAAAACACAGGCTGTCCTGTGCTTGAGCTTGTCTGCAGACTTGTTCCACTCCAAAGATGGCACTTAAAAACCCTTTCTAAGTTACTGCATTTTGATTATTTCCCAGTGGTTTCTGAATACCCTTTTCTATAACCAGATCAGACACTAGCAGAAAGGATTTTCTGAATTATTTAGCCTAATCTTCACCTGAAAAAATATTCTTGTGTTCATGCCTCAGTGATTTACTGCAGCACATATTTTTACAGTTTATAAACTAGACAATATAATAGAAACATTTAGTAGAAAAAAACTTCCTGCCTTCCACTTCCCCAAAATTTTTGACTTTTTTTTTTTCCACATATTTGCTCTCTTACCAATATCCTGGACAATACAAGCAATGACTTCCAAAATCTACACTTTCAAGACACAGGTCTCACTTTTATAGAGAGAGTCATTAAGTCCAAACTCACTACTGAAATCTTTTATAGTTGCAATGCACATATATGCCAAGAGTATTATTCTTATTGAGAGTAATCTGACTTATCCTTCCTTTGAATTTTTTCAATATATTTTTATAGAATTCTATATACTAGGATGGAAATGTGAAGTGTCAATTTTAATTTTTGTGTATTTCTTTATGGCCAATCTCAAAGCTTAATGAATATACAGTATATATTATTAGGATGCATTTAGGGGAGTAATGAATTTTAAAAGCACTGTATATGAATCTTTGTTTCTGCAACTACCATCATATTAAGTAAATAAATCACAGAATCATCAAGGTTGCAAGAGACCTTCAAGACCAGCAAGTCCAACCATCAACGCAGCACCAGCAGAATCACCCCTAAGCCATATCCCGCAAGTGCCACATCCAGACACCTCTTGAACACTTCCAGAGACAGTGACTCCACCATCTCCCTGGGCAACTTATTCCAATGCCTGACCACTCTTTCAGTGAAGCATTTTCTTTTCTAAATATCTAAATATGTGGCAACCAAATTCACATTCGGCAGTCAGTAAATACCAGGAGCTCTAAAGCCAAATCAGTCAGTAGAAGCAATCTTTTATTGTGCTTAATTGATAATATGCTGAGAAAGCTACCATGGACCCCAGACAGTTCTCTGGGTCCTTGTGTTGGCCACTATGATGTTATATAATGCTTTGACTTTGGTGTGTGCTTAGAGGAACCAATACTGTATTTACACAATAGATAATACATAAACTGCAATAAGTTATGACAAGCATTGTATTTCAAGACAATTATAATTTGCCTCTAGTAGATTTATAAGGCATGGGACTAAATACCTATTGAGTTTTACCACCCAAGAAGTACTGTTTTGGACTGAAATGCCTGGATTATATTACTGATATAAAATGGAAAATAAACTTCAAAATAAGGAAAGCAAGCAATAGACTGATCTGTGAATGATGTCATTGCACACCAGCTCCAGGACATTTATTTTATCAAGAAGACTGAAGCTATTTATAACAGCAATTGCTATCAGTTACGTTTCAATTTCTTAAAGTGTTTGTCAAAGAGAAATACAGTTCAGATGAAAAGAACTAGAAAAGTCTCATAAGCAGCATTACAAAGCAGAACAATTGCATGATTGTGACATTCTGCCTGCACCCACTGTTTACAGTTCATGCACTAATATGATCTGATTTGATAACTTAGAATCTGAAAATAAGAATTTTTAAAGTTCAGTTATAGACAATAGTGCTCATTCATGACCAAACAGTTAAAATTTAAGAAGCTTAGTTGCATGCATTCATTAAAAAAGTCAGTCCATGAATCATTGTATTTAAGTCAGGTAATTCAAACTGCTGTGTCACTTGCAATTGTACTTAAGGTTTGTAACTTGTGGAATATCCTAAAGTTTACTTTGGAATCAGTTCTTTCTCTTGAAAGAACTGCAAAAACATAAAAAGCATCACAAATCACCAGAACAGATTAGTTAGCCACTGCCCAGGTTGCCAGTCCCACCTTAGGTAGAGAGAGACATGTCCAAGATTCATCAACAGATCATCAAGACGCGGTTTCATTTGTTTCATTGGATGAAACCAAGTCCCAGCAGAGGCTGTTGGCAATAACAAACCCACACAACCTTACAGTGGGTAGATATGCACTTTCTGATATCACACACAACAAACACCACATACCTCAGGTGCCATAACTGAGGATGGCTTCTGGACAGTGCATTGCAAGGTTCTGGTGGCATCCCAAGAACAGCAGCTTTCTTGGAAATTTCTTGAATTGCTTACAAATATACCCACAGTGTACTTAATCTAGGATTCTAAATCTTATTGGTTTTAAGACAAAGCATTATTGGCAAGTATCTGTACCTCAGATAGAGTTTAAATTAGCCTTGATAAAACATGTAAAATGCAAATCTTTGTTTCTACAATAAAAAATTTCAACTACATCTTCAAATGCCAGCCATTAAAGGAGAACTCAGCATGAACAATGTGTTTACCCAAAGTACATTTTGTTCACTACTTTCACTACCTGTCTATAGTTTTCTCTCTTTGGCAAATTCTGTTTTTTGGCTGTGGCTTCAGACATCACATGAAAAGTAAAGAATGAAAACCAGAAGGTGGAACATTATTGCAAAGCTTAAATGAGCAAACTATAGAATTTGATTTCATAAATAAAAGTAAAAGTAAGAATCAGATTCCAAAGGCAACATAAAAATGTGAGAAATCTGGCTTGTATATGGGTCAGACGTACTCTTTCATGTTTTATTTAATGTGAAGGGATCTGAAAGTAATTGAACTACAAGACTTCTGGGGTACATCTACTAACAGCAACTGAATGACAGCTTACCAACTTACCAAAAAGGATAATATAACATGTTATAGGTTAATAGATTAATTGACTTATAGTAAGAATAAAGTCAACTTTGGAATACAGATCACCATTATTTCATAGGGATTCTTGCCCAAAATCAGAATAGTTTGCAATAGTATTTAGGAGAGAAGGCAAACCACTAGACAGTTAAAAGGATTAACACTGAGTTGATACAACTCACAAATAATCCGTAACAAACTGTACATAATAATACGATCTAACAAATATGGAAAATGCTGTAAAATAAAGTGTTTTTAAAATATCCCGCTGTATAACATAAACCGTTCTGAGTGCTTATAGGGATGAAAGAGACATGTAGCTACAAAAGTTTTATTTAAAGTCAGAAAACCAGATTGACACAATCCACAAGAAAGTCAGTATTACAAAAGTAGGCAATAGGAGAACAGCTCTTAACATAGTAAAATTCACTGCTACATCAGATGACAGAAGCCAAAAATATATCAGAATTAGACACAGATTCACAGAAAAACTTCATGATTTTCAACAGATCTTGGACAGAAAAAGGGGGTGTGAGTTCAGAAGTATAACTTTCAAAATCCAAGGACACCTGCAAGTCAAGTAGTTGACATGTTTGACACTATGCTCCTGATATACTCCGCTTTTACAAGAGCCAAACTGCTAAAATACAGAATCACTAAACCTAAAATTCACTAAAACTCTCTATATTAGGTTGTGTGACTTACTCTACTCTAACATTACCTGCAATAAAGTGGATGGCTAAATCTGGAAGCTTGTTACCCTCATCCTCCTTTAAAGATATAAATGAACCTGTCCTTTCCTATGCAGTGATTCAGATCAGGAGCCTAATACCCACAATTTATTTAGATATCATAGCTGGATGTAATAATCAAATAATTCATAATATGAAAAGGAGTAATTTTCTCTTTTTAAGATTCCATAGAGAATTTTGTATTTGTTAGAAAATCTCAACTAGCAGAGAAAAATTCTTGTGTGGAAGAAGAGCATTTAAAAAAAAATCTATTCTAAAGGCAAATATAACCTGATATATATAAGCTGCAAAACACTAAACTAAGTCCCCTCAGAGTCTTATATTTCATAAACGCTGCACTTCGTTGTGATAACTTATGAAATTATTACTTGAGTAGTCACTCAAAAGCTATATACTGTAAAAAGTGTTGTTTCATCATAGAATTATATGTAATTCTGTGCCTGCATTAGCTGTCACTCATGAACTGAAAATTACAATAGAACTTGATAGACTTAAATACCTATAAATGATACCTAAGAGGAGGCTGGAATTTGTTTAAACTGTACATCAGAGCAGTTGTTATAGCTCCTCAATAAAACAGCCTTGTATTTTCTGTCTGCCTTTCTCTTGCAGGTTTATTTCCAATTTCCCATTTACTGAGTGTCTGTATAAAAGCTCTGCAGGTTAAGTAACACATATATTCTTAAAGACCTGTCTTCAATTTAATTAATTTGTTCAGAATCTTTGTATATTATGCAAATGTAAGGAAATTCAAATCTCAGGCTACTTGATTCCAAAGATAGTTCCATGTAGCAAAGAAGGTTCTACAATGCAAAGCATTAAGTTCAAATATACAGTGGTTTGGTTTACAATAAAAAAATAAGAAATCTTAGGAGTAATGTATTTTTACACTTATCTTCCATTGTGTTATTTTTACAACTTTCATAAACTGTAGGTAGAAAATTTTGTAACTGAAAACTGATCTAGATATTTATACCCAGTAAGAATTCAGCAGAATTTGAAATATCCCAATAACAGAACGGAGATAAAACAAATTAAAAATCTTTAAACTGGAAAAAGTCTCCATTCTTCCTTGTGGTCAGTAAAGAGAGGAGTGGCTCTGCACATTAGAAGTCTCCATTTGCAGTATTTACTACACCTATGCCCCAAGGTAAAGTAAACCAATTAAACATGAACCTTTAAGAATCCTAACACCTAACTGAGCATAATCGAGACGAGAAGTTCCATAAACTTCAGTGAGGGTCAACCCAATATTAATCTCATTTGCATTTGCTAAATGCCTAGATTTATTAAATGAATGACAGAGCATATCAGAAAAATGAAACATGCCTGCCAGATACTGTTGCTGAATTCATGGAAGGTATACAGTGAAGCAACAGATAAATGACACATACTGTATGTAACTCACAGATAGTGCCAGTTCACCTAAAAGGTCATTTTAACAAATGAACAAAGAAGCTCTAAAAATTTCAGCTATGTTATCTGTAACTGCATGAGTTTCTTGAGTCTATTCCCAAGCTGTACCTATCACACCCACTCAGTTAGGCAAAGACAATTGTTAATGAAAAAATATTTTCTAGTTCAATCTGCTCAACCCTGCTACCAATCTGTATACAACAGAGCATTTCCAAGTTGCCTGAAGTCAAGTTCTCTAATTGGAAGCAAATATGCTGGAGGAAAGAAAGTCGACTCTTCCCGTGCCATACCTCGTTTCCTCATACTTCAAAGTTTGAATCATTTCTCAGGAAGTATTTTTCACATCCCTTGTCAAGTCCAGATCCATCTGTGCCTTAGCTTTCCTGATCCCATCCTTACACATCCAAACTGCACCCCTGTACACTGCCAAGGTTACTTGTCTTTGCTTCCACTGGATATGCATTTCTTTCCTACTCCTCAGTTTAAAATCCCTGCTCAGATCTCAAGACATCTCTTCTAACCCGAAAAACATTCCTGACAGTGCTGTAACAGGCATCAACCTGTAGGTATTACTGTCAACATTTTACCAGCATATGAAGCAAAACTGGGGGCAAAACTTCAATACAAAAGCATAATGTACATTTTTATCATATGTTTTAAGCAGTGCTGTTCTCAGCTATATAACACATCTCAGTGCACCAGTGGAATCACTGCACACATATATCCTCACTGCCCTCCTAACGTACCTCTTGGAATTACCTACTTCACTTACACTTTTTAGAATGTTATTTTGCATAGAGGTGTTTACTCTTATATGTCATATCAAACACAGTCCTGCTTGCTTAAGTTGGAGCATGTGTTTCAGCAAAACTTTCTATCAACAGCAACAAAGTTTAAATGGCATTTATGCAGAAGGTGTTTAACAAACACCTGACAGAACACATTTTCTACTTGTTACTAGGTTATTATTGATGCTGCCCTGTGTCAGGAAGAGTGTGGCCAGCAGGGCCAGGGCAGCATTCATCTGTCTGTACTGGTGAGGCCAGTGGTGAGGTGGCTTCAAAGGTGAGGCCACACTTAAAATCCTATGTTTGGTTCTGGGACCCTCACTACGAAAAAGACATTGAGTTGCTGAAGCATGTCCAGAGAACAGAGCTGGTGAAGGGTGTCCAGCACAAGTCCTATGAGAAGCAGCTGAGGATGTTCAGCCCAGAGAAAAGGAGGCTCAGGTGGGGCATTATCACTCTCTACAACTGCCTGAAAGGAGGTTGTAGCCAGGTGGAGGTCAGNTGTAGCCAGGTGCAGGTCAGCCTCTTCTCTCAGGGAACCAGTGATAGGACAAGAGGAAATGGCCTCAAGCTGTGCCAAGGGAGGGTCAGGTTGTACATCAGGAAGAATTTCTTCACAGGAAGGGTTGCCAGGCATTGGAAAAGGTTGCCCAGGGAGGTGGTGGAGTCACTATCCCTGAAGGTCTTCAAGAAACTGCTGATTGTGGCACCTACTGCCATGGTCTAGTTGACTAAGTAATGTTGGATCACAGGTTGGATTCAATGATCTTGGAGGTCTTTTCCAATCTGAATGATTCTGTAACTATTCACAGACAAGCCTTACAACTGTTCATCAAACCAGTAAGTCACCAGCTGCCTTGTATACATTATGAGATAGATGTTTACACTTAAAAGAAAAACACATTCTGTACTCTGAGCATTAGAGTTGACAGGCAGACTGCGTAAAACTGTACAAAGTTGCTGTGTTAATAACCAGCTGGTTTTAAAGGTCCCTGCACACTGTGACAAAATGCTTTTTTGGTAACTGCATTCCCACCACTTCAAATTTTAAAACATTCTCTAGTTAATGACCAAAATACTACTGAGCAATAACAATGCTTATTGTTTTCACACTTTTTTCATCTTCAGTCTATCAAAATAAATTGCCATGAATAAAGCAGATGATGAAGTCTGCTCCTACCAAGACAAGATCCTTATGTACCTAATTTTTTTGTAAATTGTGAATTGAACTTCATGAAGCATTTTCCATCACAGCTTGCTTTGCACTCAGTTTTAAGCACACACTACCTTCACTATCTACATTGCCTTCCTCATAACTACAGTACCAAGCACAGTCCTGAATATCCACCATCCAAACTAGGGTGTGTGTAGGCTGCTCATCTCACTGTAAAAGCATAAGAACAGCACTGAAATGGAACCACCAGCTCCACTTAGGATCATGCTGGTCTTGTGTAGACTAGAGAATGATTCAGATTACCATGCATACCCAGCGGGGAGTGCTTAGTGAACTTTGGGATATGTCAGGAAGAATTTCTAATTATCAGTATTTGAGAAATACTACGTGGTCCGGCCAACCTGCTGAGAATATACTCTTTTGATGAGGGATATAAACAAAATAACATCTGGAAGTCTTATATCGCCCACCCGGTTTTGGTTTTTTGTTTGTTTTTTTTTTTTTTAAAAAAGAAAGCTATTGTCTGACTTGATTCACGGTTATAATTTCTCTAGTAACTGTCAACTTTCTGCTGCCAATTATTTAAATATCAAAATTATATACTCGCCTGAGGCAATGGAAAGCAATAAAAATAAGACTTGGCAGTTATTACTTACATTATAAAAATCTTGATTCAAAGAGTTCATCCAATTAGTAAAAGAATAAATTGCATAGTGTACCTTTTAGCTAAAGTGTTTAATGCTGCTTTCATTCAGATTTTATTTGTGTTCAAGTCCAATAACAGTAAGTGAGAGTGACAGGGATCCATTTTGCGGATCCTGCCATCTGGCACAGGATCCCTTGGAAGAGTCACAGAACATCTGTTTAAGCACCAGATGCTCTCAAAGCAGAACAGATGACTTGTGTGAGGGGCACAGAGGGTAAAAGGTCAGTCAGATGGGCGTCTCACTGGGCTGGAAGATGTGTCCTCCCAAGCACAGCCTCTACACAAGCCGCATTCAGGCTTTTTGGGTTTGACTTGAGCCAAACACCCATTCCAGACCACTTCTGCTCCATACCAACAGGCAAAACCATAGGAGCAGAGTGGAAACTTTTAGACAGGGAGGGCAAAATAAGGGAAATTAAGATAATTCAGAGTAAATAATAAAAGCAATTCTGTTGCTGAAGGGAGTAAGGAATAGGGACTATTTGATTATAAAAAGGATGCTGCTACTGCTGCTGCCGGTGAAAGGAAAAGACAATTTCCTGTACAGAAAAGATGAAAGGAGAAGGAAAGATTGCCTTCTGAAAGGGAAGGCAAGACAGAAAGGCAAAGAGCTGTTGTAGAAGAGGAGAGTTGCTGCTGCTTTCCAGTGCAGGAGGGACAGGAAACTGAAGCCCAGGTCAATATTTTAATCCAAAGAAGCCAGAAAGAGTATATCCTGGGGTTTCCTAAATTCAGCTGTCTTCACCAAGTAGAGCAGCACAGTAAGAGCAGACCAATGCAATGATGCTGCTGAGGATCTTGTAATTACACAATACACATTTTGCAGATTTTTACTTCAGTCTAGTTCAAATCTGAGGCCCAGATCAAGTGTTTTCCCTCCAGCAATTCCAAGGATAGTTATCCCGCAAATCTTTGGTTTCCAAAGAGCAGACATATCAGGTGGGTACTCGGTGATGCACTTCCTTCATCATCCTTTTGTCTGTCAGACATGGTAACACCAGGTGGTACAGGCAGTGACATGCATCTCCTTTATAAGCCTCATATATGGAGTCAGCTCTTTCTGTTCGTCTGTTTCTGCTTTGAGTCTTCCTGTCTTTCCTCACACTGAAGTGCCACCATGAAGCCATTAGGAGGTCCTCCCCTCTCCATCTCTTCTATCTGTAGTAGATACCCTGTGAGAATATCCCAGATGAACTGACTTTCTGTAGCCTTGAGTCTGAGGAAAGAATGTTTCCTAGGGGTCTCTAGCATCACTGCTGCTTTGACTCTCGTCTGGTACCAGCTTGGAGGTGCCAGCATCTCCGGATGAGGCTGCATCATACTGGGACATGAGATAAAGCATACAGCATAAGCAGAACTTTAGGATGCAGAGGCTTACAGTCAAAGCCTTCTGCTATGAGTTGGCATTGCGATTTCACCATGCTTATAATAAATTTCAGGTGCCTACAATTTTTTTCAGTTCAGTAGGCAAAGATATAGTCAAGACTGCTGGAGGCATTTTTCAAATCATATTTTTTGGAAGTGTATAACTAACTCTATATAGAGAACATCTTTCCTCACATGAAACAGTATGATATGATCAGGTCTTGAACCTAGAGATGTTCACTTTACTCATGAAAATTCCAGTGGAACAGGTACTGGAGGGACAGTGACCACTGAAGTGATCTTAACAGCAAAGACTATGAGATTTTATTAGTCTACGGTATGAGCAGAATATTTCAGTAGTATATTCCACACGGAGCAATACAATATAGTATGATTCCATGGAGGTTCCCTTTGTTACACTAGTCTTACAACCTAACAAAAAACAAACAATAAAATGAGGCAAAACGCCATTAACATACTTAACATTTCTCAGCTATGCTAAGGTACTACAACACAAATATCAGAGGATTACTTTGGGAAGATCCACCTGGGGTTCTTCCTTCTATATTGCTCCAGTATTGACGCAGCCTGAAAACATTTGTAATTTGACAGCCTAAAGCAGCAATGAATAACTAAAAAGCTTCTCTAAAGCCTGTTCTGGTGAATCACAGTATAAAACTAGAATTTTACAGTTAAAATGTCCAGAAAATATTCACAAGTCTTATGGGAGAAGTTTCTTATCCTTGCAAGTCTTAGCAAATCTGTGTATTTATTTTGGAGGTTAAATTTTACTTTGCAACTCCAAAGGAATAAATGGCCCTGCCAGTGCTTTATGTCACTTTTATAATCTTATTTAAAAATGCTATCATCATTAATAATAAACTTTCCATTGTCTTTCAAAGTGAAAGTTTTACTTTTCTAATGCTAATTTTTATAGCATTATCAACCAGTCTGCAAGAACAGTGAGGTTTTGGGATTTTTTTCAATAGGATACACCAGCATCACTGCAGAACTCAGTTAATTGACACTGAAATTATTTTTCCCTCAGCATCTCAGATGATAATTGGGTCTCTACTGAACGTCTTCATCAGTCATTGAGGAAAGCTTTTTAACATGCATATGCAGGGAAATATGATGAGTAGTCTGGCACAATTATTTTCATAATTGAGTATCTGTTATGAATTCCATTTTTGTAAATAGAAGCAGAAAACTGGAGGAAATCTCCACAGCTTTTCTGTGCAAACTCTTGCTCCTGAGCTATCCACAATCAAGATACTGAAAAACTGAAGTACCATCACTATGCCAACAAGGACCGTAACACTAACCAAATCCTGCTTCTCACAACCAGACATGCAGACAAATTCTCCATTCTCCTAGGACTAACAGGTTCTAGGCTTCTACCCAACCTACTTTAAATTCAGCTTCCTTGAATACAATTAACTAAACCCCACATTGTTTTTAAACATATATAAATACTAGAATGAGGTATCAAAATAAATTCTGAAATACTGCATAATTAATTTGCATGCCACAAAGATAATATATTTTTAATTAAGTGTTTCTCTTAAACACCATAATTGTGGAATATCAAAGCAATGGAATAATTCAAAATCTTACAAGGTAAAAAAGTAGGCAAAACAAAAAAGAAACCAAACCCTCACTATTCAGCCTAAAAGCTCAGAGTGAGGTATAACCTTTCCTCTATTCCAAGCTTATGATGGAGAATTCCTCATCACTTTTTCTTTCTCTCAAATCTGATCCTGTATGTTCATTCCTCCCAGATCTTCTTACAAAAGATGACAGAGAGACTAAGATCCATATCTCCAGATCTGGCCAGACACAGCATTCCCTAGAATGTGTTCCCCCACACAGAGCATAGCATCAGTGGTCGTGTCATCAATCACAGATGCAGAGGAATGAATATAAATGTGCTTATTTCTAAACCTGATACCTTGTTGATACTTGAAAAGAGATAAATCACTCTACAAGTATCTCACAAGTAATGTTCACTTACAATGAAAGCATTAATAGTTGCAATAGTATGTATGAAGATCTACGCAGAAGGCTATTCATCTATCACAGGGTGTGGAAAGAAAAAACTAATAGCACGAACAGTTCAAAAACTCTGAGACACAATAGACTTAAAAGACATAAAATGCTGTGGGGAGGAAAATGTGGAATCACACAAAAAACTTGTGAAGCAAAGCTGTGAATCCGTACACATTCCACTCCTCCGCAGATACTGGCCCGGGGCTACTATACGTCTGAAGGAGGGTGCCTGTGTGGAGATTTATGAATTAACTGTGCTTCATTTCCAAAAAGTGCTATTCATCATTGCGTGGTGTTTTCAACAAGGGCAGTCGAGCTAAAATGCTTCAGCTGAAGCCACTAAGTATTTGCTAACTTGATACTGATGTCAATTCCAGGGTGGAGAAAAGCACAGAAATTAAGGATCACAGTAGGCCAATTTCACAGGAATTTTGCAGAGAACACTATTTTCTGACTTTCACAACTCCTTGCTGCTACTTGAATTTTTACTACAGCTCACTCTTCCTCTTTGCTTATACTAAAAACATTACATCCTAATTTCTTCTCTACTGAAAGATGCTGATAATCTTTAGCAAGTGGGAAAGATGGAATAACAAGAACATGATCTGCATCACTGGTACTTTTATTTATATGTGACTGATCAAGCTAAAAAGAGCAGTTTTGCAGTTGCTCCCATTTTAGCACTTTACCCTTCTCTATGCCATGATGAACAGATACTGTTCATCAATACAATAGCATGCCATGTTTCAATACAGCGTGCATTTGTAACTCCTGGTAGGCCTTGAGTGTTACCACATGGATGAGCATTTTTAGAAATGTCTTGTTTTAAAATAAATATAAGAAACTTGAGTAATAAATATATAATCATCATCTGGATAAAGATGCCTAAAATCTACTGCCTCTGACTATAATTATAGTAATAAAAGTATTGCTGACTGATGAAGAAATGTACTATTTATGCTGCAGGGATTGCAAATCAACACTTTTTTATACTCAGTCAGTTAAAAATTCAGTCTGCATTATAAAACTTCATTGGTATATAAAAGAATTACTCATTGGTATATAAATTAACTCACCTCTGGACTGCAGTGATTAATCCTTTTGGCTTTCTCCTTGTGTATTATCTTTTTTACTATGATCTATATTATTGCCATTATAAATAACTTGTTAATTCAAGACAATACTTGGTCTTTACTGGATAAAACATGTTTATGTAAAATGCATGCTCATTGTCCTAAATCATATCTTCAAGATATCTTTCATATGTAGTAAAATATTGTCTCAGTAGATTACAGCAAGTATTTCCAAACATGCCTACAAAGCACAGCCCTCAGAAACCTCTTATCTTATTTTAATATCATATCTTTAATCTTATTTTGCTCACTATATCCCTGGAGTGAATATTAAAAAGAAGACCTATTTTACAGTTGCCAAGTGGGGATACATCATCTGAACTGCAAATTTAAATTTAAATGCTTTAGATCTTCTAGAAAGATTAAAAACGTGACTGGTATTTTCATCTATATTTATGAAGTATGTATTGATAGAGTTCCCAAATTCTGTCAGTAGGAGTAGAAGAGATGATGTGGTTATTGCAATGTTTTTCCTCTTCTCAGTGGAAGAGTCGTGGACTATGGTTTACATTCAATTGAGCCAGCTTATAAATAATTTTACATTAGATGCCTTTTTGAGAAAATAGAGAGGAAATAAACTGTTCACTGTATCAGTTTTCAATTTAAAATACAAAGGTTAGTTAACTCAAGTGTCAGAACTCAAATAATTAAGGAGTTTCTGTGCAGACTATTTCAGGATATGTTTGCATAAAGCATTTTAATAGCATATGATTATTCCCTTTTCGCCCCTCAAGACCAATTGGGAACAGCACTAACAAGTGTGGCAAACTACCAAGACTGGTAAAATGATCATGGACTCCTCTGTCTGTCTACTCCACCCATGCCATAAAAAGCCAAGTTCATTGCTGCTGCCCTGCTCACAGTCTTTTTTATTTTTCTCTCCTGCAATGTCCCCTCCTGTCTTGCCTTTTTTCTCCTCCTCCCACTAAAATGTCTCTTTACCCCTTACTCTCTCTTCTTGACACCAGGCGCCCAAGCTGAGGGAGGTTATGAACCCATGAAACCACATTGCAACTAAATCACATTGTACACCACCACCAAATAGGAGCACTGAGCTGCAGTGTGTTCCCTGGGGAAAAAAATGGGGAAAAAATTCCAAAGCCTGTGTGGGGTCTGTTCAAAGTCTTTTTGGAAAGGGCAGCCATAAAGAAAGCTGAAACCCATGGACAATAATCCATGATGAATACAAAGGAATATCTGCAAACTTCCTGGCTGTAGCTTTCACTAACATTAATAGTGTATGTACAAGAGAGAACGTTTATAGAGTTGAATCACTTGGCTAAATCTGGATTAATCATCAAATCATACAATATCCTCAGCTGGAAGGTTCACTGAGTCCAACTCACAGGACAACCCCCAAAATTACATCATGTGCCTGAAAGCATCGTCTCACAAGAGTGAAAAATATTCCTAATAATATGTTGGTTCTCCCTACCAGGATGCAGCTTAACTTCCTCAGCAAATAAAAGTGGGAAAGAAGAATTTAAAATTAAATTTAATTCATTTATAGTAGCTTCCAATCCCACCTTGACTCATTGCTCAGACTGGACAGTCTCCACTAGCAGGAAGTCTATCAAGGATCCCTGTAAATGGACAGAAGCTAGGACACTACAGAAGGAGGAGTTCATCAGATACATAAGAAAGTATGCCTAATGCATATACAGCCAAGATATTGCTCACTTTTTGCAAAGCACAATGTTAGGACAGACTACAAGTAAGGGAACTAATCACATAGCTCAAAACCCACCGCATAAAGTAAATCCACTTTCATCTGCTAAGAAAATTGTACAAATAAGAGCATTCCTTTCTTAACTGGAGAATCACCTCTATGCATAGCCAAGAGAGTTTTTCCTAATGTTAGCAAAAAGAGCATCCTATTTTTAAATGGAAAGCTTTTGTTCCGTTTTACATTCATCTTGTACTTACCTAGATTACCAAATAAAGCCAAATCCTACAGATAACACGAATTTAGAGTAAACACAATTTGCAAGGATATCAAGTTACAGTGCTTATTAAAGCTTGTAGAAATGATAATCATGCTGACACCAATGATAAAATCACTGGAACAAAAAGAGCCATTGGACCAGTACCACTGGTGTGTACTAGCTTAGCCCAATACCAAAACACAAAATCCTAGGATCACAACATGGTTTGGGTGGGAGGCACCAAATCCAACCCCTTTGCAATGAGTCAGGACATCTTCAACTAGATCAGATTGCTCAGAGCCCTGTCTAACTTGACTGAGTGATTCTGGGTTCTGGGCAACCTGTGCCAGTGTTTCACTGCCCCCAGTGTAAAAAACTTTTTTATTTAATCTAAAAAACTCTCCTTCAGTTAAAAACCATTAAAGTTTCTAGTGGTTCTCTGCAATAATATCACTTTTGCCTGTACACTTGGATGCCTGTGTTCTTTGACTGAAAAACATCGGCAAGGAGACACAGTTGCTACATAATCAGGATACAGAGGGCTTTTTCTGCAAAACACTTGCCCTAGAATTAAAATTAAACTTGTTGCTGCACTTCAGTATGGAAACAATGTCAAGAGCCATGTGCAAACATTCCATTTCATACTAAACTGATACTCCCTCAAATGATTTAGCAATGTTTTAGGGTGGACACTGAGTATGATTCCCATTTTGGCACAATTTGGTGCAAGCTTATGCTATAAATTAGCACTCCGAGGTCCTCTGACCAATGTTCCCATCCCAAGTGAATCTGATCCTTCACATCCTTAATTTTACTGGCAAGTACTCTCTTAAACACAGCTGTACTGCTTCTAGCAAAATGGAATATTGATACAGAATCTTTGGGGGAAAAAAACCCAAATCAATCCTTGATGGTTTCACCAATGCTTCACAGTTTTTAAGAAAATATTCTTAATTTAAAGTAAGTTTACCATTCTCTTTTTCTGTAAAGAAAAAGTTATCTTAGCTCTGACCTGTTGTAGCACTTTAGTTTGTGGTGGTCTTTGATTTGAGGCAAAAGTAAACATTATTTTCAAAAGGCAACATGAAGAAAGATCCTGACTTACAAAAAAAAGAAGTATGTTACTGTGATTTGGGCTGTTGCTTTTCAGTAATTACCCTGAGCATTTTTATATGTCTCTATGTTCAAAAAGATGTTGCTCATGTCCCACTTAATCAAGAATATGTAGGTGGTAATTAGGCATGGAGCCAGTGAGTCTCCAAGCTTCTCTTAACGCTCCAATAACAATTAGTATGAAACATGCCCTTGTCAAATAAAAGGAGAGAATGGCCTAATTCATACCATAAAGAATTAGAAAAAGAAAAATATACAGACTTAATTACATAACAAAGTTTGCTAAGCGGTGAATAGCTGAAATAGATGGGTATACAACACAAATACATGTTTCAGATGAGTTTTATCAAGTCACATAGGCAAGACGGATAAAGTTATTGAAACCAATACAGAAGGAAGGCAAAGACAACAATGTCTGCTTAAAGGAATAATCATGCATGTAGAATGAAGGAGTTGGACAACCATTTTTTCTGTCACTTAATTCCTATTTTTCTATGCATGAAGAAAAAGCAACATTATTAGACATTTGTTTTGTTCAGCATTGACCTTGAAATCCATCTCTTTTAGAAACATAGCAGTTTCAAGCTCTGACAGACATGGCTACAAGGAGTTGCTGGCACATGAAACCACGCTGGCCCTTCCACTAGAAATGAAAACCCTGTTAACAACAAAAGCAGCAGCACAGCTGACAGAACTGCCAACTTACCTTTGCTATTGCTGTGACTGACACACAACCCGTCTATGAAAACTTTCAGCAGCTATTTTCTTACACCACTAAATTTCATCCCCACTCTCACTCTTGGGATGAACTATTTCAGCAAAGACATTATATTGTTTAGTATAAAAAGAGAGGTTTTTCCAATTCATGCCTGAAAAATGTGAGGTGGCAAGGTACCTTGTAGCAAAACTTTGATCAGTCAGATAAGGAATTAAGGAAAATGAGGAAATCATCTGAGTTCACTAGGCCAATTATTCAATAAGCTCTAGAAAGATCATAATTAGCATTGGTTGGATGATTCTAGGCAGTAAAATGCACTTTTCTGTATCATGAGGGGAAAAAACCTGAACAAACTGCAAACAAGCTTTAGTAGAATGTTAAAAAGCTAAGAGGCTGCACCTACAGATAACTGTTACCTTGTCCAAAATTTCTATTTATTGCAAAATGTATGTAAAATCTGAAAAATTGACATGTCAGTAAGAGTAAGAGTTACTAGTAAGTTAATTAGCAAAATCTTACATCAACTGGATGTAGATGCATGGTTAGCCCTTATTTAGTAACAGCTAACTACTTCAAATTGGGTTTGGAGTAAACTTTAGGAAGTGGAATTTTGACATACAGACAAACACGCTTAACGGAACTTCAGAGTGCAGTAAATCATCCCAAAACATTTTGAAGCTTTATAAACAAAGCAAAACCATCTTCTCTCCAAAACATTTAGAAACAGTACACAAAGAGAACATATACTTCCATTTTTAAAAATTAACTCTTCATGCTGTTTCTTCTAGAGAAATCCTGGTTTAAATTATTTTCATAAGAAGAGTGTAGGGGGTGTAGAAGCATTTCAATATAACTTTTAAACAAGGATTTGGTATGAGAAATCATAGCAAATTTTAGAGACTTTATGAGAATGGGCTTGAATTCACTCTTGAGCTACACTGTATTGCAAGACATATCAGGACAAATCACCATTATAACACTTGAGTCAATAGCTAAGACACTGACAAATTCTCCTTAAATTTTGGCACACCACTAATACCAAGCAGAGATTGTTGTTCAGAAGTAGGTTTTCACCACTAAACTCTTATCAACTAAGCAGTTAGGATATACAGCAGAAATGTCAGTTTTAAACCTGCTGAAGGTTTATTCTCAGTACAAGCAGGTATCAGTCACAGACTACATCTCTCTGAGCATATCCACTAGTTAAGGCATAGTTAGTCTCACTGAAGCTTCAACTTTGCTCAAAGTGGAGAGCTCCTAAACTGCACACCCCTCACAGTATCAGCATAATCATAACTGATCATCTACCCTTACATACAAATAAAAGCCAAGGTTTCTATCAAACCAAACCTGCCCAGCCAGACATGAAGGCTGGGATCTGAAAGTGACCCACAGCCTTACATGGATCTCCCATGATAACTGACCTAGAACCATGCTCTGTTTAGAGTTTCATTTACTTCACCCTCTCCTACAGGATCAAACACTCCTGTACAAATTTACTGCACCATATATCGAATACTCTGTCTTACCTCCCTTTGTGTTCCTGAAAACGTTCATGTGATAAAACATTGGCTGGTACAGTAAGTTTTTTCCTAAAGATACACTTGCAGTACAGCATAACAAAATGGGCAAACAGTTTGAGAGCAAATGTCACAAACACATCACAAAATCCTTTCCTATCCCAAAGTATCTCTCTGCTTAGGCTCCCATTCCCTAAGGGGATTCTAATAATATTACTATTTTTTTCTTTCCTGATGGATAACACCAGGCATAAAGAATGTTTTCAACATAAAACATTTTATCTATAACAAACTCATCATCTCTGCTTACATAATTTGAGAATACTCTGAATACAAACCTTGTCCATACAAATTTTTGAGTAACTAGACCCTTCATACCAACCACTTTTGAATAGGTTCTGAAAAATCAAAATCAGCAAGGTTTAATTGCAGAACCTCAATATTTCAGTCTCTTTGCAGAAACGTAATTATTTTTAGGCCACATTCATGTCACTGTGTTAATTATTATACAGCAAGCAAAATAAAAGTTACAGTCCTGACTAACAAAAACATCTGCAGCATTTTATGGATGGTTTTAAAAATCCACAAGACAAATGTAAACCCTGAGACATGAATACCTTTGCTTCAGTTTTAATATTGAAAGGTAGAGTCCTCCTCAGTTACTGCCACTATTTTTAAGAAGCAGAATTCAGGATGTTTTATCTCTGCTCTGGGTAACTGCATCATGTTTCACCCAGTATTCCCATAGTATATATAGCAAGGACTTAAAAGCTACATCTCTCTATATATATACATACATCTAGTAGAGAAGGAGGGAAAATGTTCAGGTTGAAATTTATCACCCACAGAAGGAGGAAAAGCTGCACAAGAACAGGAGTCTGCACAAGAATTGGAGCTTTACCCTGACCTCAACCCTTTTCAGTCCTTGAAAGAAAAAATTTAACTTTTACAGAAGGAACCAACACCCCCTCCACTTCCAAATGCAGATTCAAAAGAGAGAGGAAGTCCACTGTACTTCAGAGGAAAAGGCACATGCTGTCCCTTTTGACAACATCAGCTATTTTGGTTTATGAACTCCATGAGCTCGTAAACATAGTTATGCCACAATTCCATGGAAGAATCTTTGTGCCTTGAACATGGCAAGCATAGAGCATACTTTGAGGACAAAAATCAAAAGCTGATCTATGGAACTGGTATCCAACCTGGTCAAAGGAAAGTTCTGAACCCATTTTACCTTATTTTGAATAATGGAAGTCTTCGCAGGACAGGGAAAAACATCTAAAATGACACAGTTCTGGGAGCAAGTGACCATAAAAGTTGGTATGTAGTGAGCCTTACAAAGCATCCTTCATTATACTGCTGCTGTTCAAGTAGAAATCACACATTATCTCCATCTTTCATATAATTTGCTAAAATTTTGCCTACAAAATTCAACACCTGGTCTGCTAAATTTAAGCACAAAACACTAGAATTAAATAAACAAGGGAAAGACACTTGAGCTCATAGCTACATAAGAATGGAAAGACTGAGTCAAGGAAAAAGTTGAAGGCAGAGGTTCTGCCAAAAATGTGCATTCATGCTGCTGCCAGTACCACACAGGTTGAATGAAACTCAAAGGTAAACAATCCCATTTTTTAAAAGTTTCTGCTCGGTAGAAACTTCAAAGAGCAAAACAGTTATAAATCGACAAGATTTATATAAGTACATTGTGAAGTAATGGGCCGTGATGCTCAATAGAAAATATGACCTCTGATCTGGTAAGAAAGTACAATGTAAGGCTTGGAATATGGTTAAAATGTTAGTTAGGAGGATGAATAAAAATTGGCTTAGGAAAGCAACTCCTCAAAGAATGTTTTAAAATCAAATTTAATGAGTTCAGACTGAAAATGCTGGAAAATTTATAATAGTGACATTTTCCACTTTTATTCAATCCAAGTATTTGACTGGAAAATAACTTTCAGGAAACACTTCACAACAAAATTCAGATGAAAATCACTACCCAGTGGAGGTTTCTTCTGTTAAGCCTCAATCCATGCATTTCCATGTCTAAAAGAGAACAGTTTAATCTAACTTCAAATGCTCTGCATCTCATAGTCTTGAGATATGAACATGTTTTCATATTCAGATGTTCCAAACATATTTAGATGAAAGCCAGCTGAAATGTTTAGAAACTTAACATTAGTGAGATGAAGCTGCCATGAGATTTGCTCCTGTTATCGTTGAATGTTCAAAAATAAATAGCCCTCAGCAACCACAAACCAGCACCAGAATGCACTGTGATTGTTGTGGCCTTATCATTAATGAAGAGAAGCAACAGGTTCCTAGGGGTGTGCATCATCTCTACTTTAAAAATTGCCCTAGTAGGCACAACAGTGTGGTAATAATTTCCAATTTAAAACAAGAAAATTCTGAAAAGATACAGAGAACTCCAGAGTAGAAAGCTGTAACTCTGTACCAGAAAATTTAACAAACAATGAAATACTCAACAGTAATAGCAGAGAGCGAATTAAGATGATGATAAAGTCAACATGTCTTTGATTTTAAGTTTGAATGTGCATTCTCACTGTATTTCTTCAAAGGAGTAGGTGACAGTTGATTGAATTTACCGGGATTTCCAAGACTTTCAACAAAATTATTTCCCAAAGGTTTTTAAGAAAACTAACATTCCAGGACATAAGACAGAAGACCTGCCAGGGATAAATCCTTGCTCAAAAGACTGAGTAGAGTGGGTAGGAGAAAATGCCTAGTCCTCAGAACAGAACTCACACAGTTCAGGTGGGATTTGTTATAGGATCTATGTTGTTCAACACATTAATAAACAAATTGGAAAAAATAATAAGTAATAATATGAGTTTGATTATGATACAAAGTCCATTAGGGTAGTGGCTGACTGGCATGGAATGCAGGAAGTTCATTATAAACTGAGTAACTAGACAATAAAATGATAAATGAAGTTGATTGTAAGTGAATGTAAAACAATTCATCTGTATTTCAAATTTGAAATTATGAGATCTCAGCAGACCAGAAGCAAGTTCCTGGGCTTACGACACTACTTTGTGAAGAACCACCTCTCTTTCTTTGTTTTTCAGTCTATGTAGTTGTTCATTAGGGGACACAGTGGAGGCCAAAAGTTTACACGGATCTCAGAAGACAAGAGCATGGAATAGAAACCTATCAGGGCTAATATTTCCACAGAAAACCTCTCTGTCTCAGGAAATACTTAAGTTAGAAATTACTTAAGTATAAGGAGAAAATTTAGGGGTGCCATATAAGCTTGTCCTGATCTGATTCTCTGATACAGTTTAACACGTGGCCAGAGTGTAGGAACCAAGTGTAAATGTATCAATCTCTGAAGGTCCAGCCCTTGCAGATTAGCTTAAAATTATTTTAGCGAGACTGCTCTTCAGAGGTGTTTTGTAAAGTAAAAGGTTTAATAAATGAAAAATAACAAACACTACAGAAAACAAAACAAAAACCGTGCACAGGTGTCAGAGAAAACCTTTGATACCCTGCTAAAAACACTCCAATAAACCCCTTACTTCCTTACTTCCTTTGTGCTCCTTCCTAAATACTTAATGTTTTAGGAGGGACAATTTGGCTTGCTGCCAACAGGGAGAGGTATAGGATTTGAAGACCAGTGACAAGATCCAACAGGTGCTTATCTCTTGGCACTGAGCCAATCACTGTCAGAACAGCTAAGAAATTTCTGGGTTCTTTACCTTATAAGAAATGCAAGGGGTGAGTCTTAAAGATGGAAAACACTTGCTGGGTGTGGGAAGTGCATTCCTACAATTCTCTCCTAAGGATTTCCTTACAGCTGCTGTTGGACACAAGACAATGACCTAGATAAACTTCTGATCTGGTTCATTATAGCCATCTTTGATGGTAACATATTGCAGCATAATAAATGCCACTGCAGCGAAACCCAAACCTGGGATGTATCAGGACAGATGCTTCCAAAGGAGATGGGTGACAAATCTGAAAAAGGTTCAAGTGCACAAAGCTGCTACTAGGATATACAGGGTATCACTGGGATCTGATGGTTGTGCTCAGGCTGGGGCATTTTTCATTCTTGACATTATTGGGCCTTTGCCATGTGTAATATCACATATTATTTTTAAATACTTCAGCACTGAGTATTATCCATAATGGATGACTGTCACTGAACAATCAGACATAAGCAACAAATAAGATTTGGTTCTTAGTGTCTCAAATACATACAGAAACCCCAACCAAGGGCCTTATAATCCTTCTAAAGAAATACTCCTAAGTTAGCCTGAGGCTGGATTACTTGACTCCTGCTAGTATATAGCAGGAGAGGATGAAAGATGAAATTAATACTCCCAATATAGATTTGATGGTTACTGCCTCTGCTACACAAATTTTAGGAATTACCACACTGCAAGGACTGCAGCAAAAGCCTGCAGAATAGTTACAGTCACTACAATGTACAGCTTGAAGGGAATTTTTGTGTTGAAATGGCTGAAGAACTTCCTAACTTTTCCTGGTACAACATAGTGAGGCCAATGTGCTACAACCTTTGCATACTTGCACTCTAAAACTAAAATTTCCATTGAAACTAGAAATTTAGCTAAAGAATTTCAGCCATATTTTTAATTGAAAAAGTGCACTCAAAATATAAAAGCTCATTAGAAAACTAATACAACAGCAAGCTGTTAACATTTTCAAAATACTTCTTAAGCACAATTTTAGAGAGCTTCTTTGTTATTGTTGTTTTATGTAATCAGAGCTAAGCCAGAAAAAACAGAAGCACTCTGTACTATAGGTATTTTAGTTACCTGCTAAATGATGCCTCTGGGGGACAGCATGGAAGCCAGATGAGAAGATTAATTTTTGATGCCCAACTTAGAGAGTAAAAGAGTACAAACATTGCTTTAAGTGGAGAATTGCAGCACTAACAACTCAAAAGTGCAATTGTCCTTAAAAAGATGCAATGGACTTCAGAGGTTTTTGTCAGGCAGGCTAGCAATGGAAAAAAAGTTAAAAGCCATTTGTTTGCAAACAAAATTTTGTGTCAAAGTCCTTTCATCTTAAATGTTTGCTTCTATTAAGAGATAAGAGGTCAACATCAAAGCTTTAACAAGAAATAAAAATCAGAATAACTCTTACTATCAGATCTGAAGATAAAACTCAGATTTGATGCTCACAGTATTTGTTTTTGCAAATGGTTCCAATTCAATGTTTATTTCCTATTACAATAAAGTATCCAGAATAATTAATACCGACATACTTTTCTAAGTTCCTATATTGTATAATCACGTTTTCCTTTCCACTAGAGAGTTTGGTAGTTCACCTTAAATCCACTTGTTCCCCAAAATTCTTCATACTAAGAAGGTATTTTAGATGAATAAGTTTTATACAGTTAAAAATATCCACAAAAGAAACAACTGGCAACCTTTATTGACTAACACTGTCAGAATGGCTGAAGTGAGGTATAAGAGCAAGGATGTTTAAAGGCCATTTTATGAAGTCACGACTTCTAGGATGTCTACATGCCTTAATCACTTTGGCTGACAAGTTGATGGAAGAACTCTGGTTTCTCCAATTTTAAGTTCAATAGCTGGAAACAAGTCTAAAAAGGTCATGTGTAAAAGGCATAAAATATTAACCTCATAGTTTTCTGTGCCGCTTGTTAAACTCCCAGAACTTGTAATAGTAGAGACAAATTGAGCAACTTCCTGACCTTTCTCTGATAAAAACCTACACAGTTATTTAATGAAAGTCCTAAAGGTTACCAATTATTTTTCTTACAAGACCATCTTCCTCAGACTGGAAATTTGGTACTGCACTGAGAAATTAGTTTGTGGAAATCTTCATTTGAGTGCTTTTAGAAGAGTTGCAAATCTGTAGAAAATCCACTGGTTTGTTACCTGTTTTGGCTAGAAGAGGAGGAAGACTTGAGAGGAAACAACAGAGAAAGGTATCAAGAGAAAAAGAGCAAGAAAAGAAAAGCGCATGTGTGCATGCATTCAAGGTAGACACACACGAACTCTGATATAAAAGAATAGCAATCCTAGTTTTTTGAACAATATTATCCAGCATCAAGCTTCAGGATATCTACTGAAATGAGCAGCAGCACAGGCAAGCAGCTGTGCTTCCCACAACATCACGCATCAGCGTTGTAAGCAAAAGTGAGGTTGCAAAGTTCTGCGTTGATGACCTCTCCTGACTCAAAGTCCAAAACTTCCCCAACATTTTGGTAAAATTTTAACTAATACATTTCTTAATTCACTAGTGTGCCAGAGACATGTTCTTTTCAAATTTCTTGACATCCTCTGAATGGTACAAAACAGATGTAAAAGGCTAGTTTGATCAAATAGATTTCAGTTCAAAATACAAAGCCACGTTTGTAAATCTTTCTTATCATGTCAGTTCTACTTCTTGCAAAATATACATTCATGACTGATTGCAGATAGTACTAATAATTAAGGATAAAAATGTGTCAAGCCTCCATAAATATCAGTTTCTGGTTTTACTGGTGAATGACTGGCTATGGGTTTGTATTAAGAAACCTATTCATTACATATTATGAATATATTCATAATTCATTACAACCTATTCATTACAATCTATTATGTCATTACAGCTAAAATTAAAAAAAAAAAAGGTCATTTTGAGAAAAGGTCTTCAGACAGCATCCCAATCATTTTAATCAGATTGCAATCATTTGACCAATTCTATGCTGATTACTAAGTGAACTGAGAAGCATGCAGGGGTCATGTAGGGCAGAATCTATTTGTTTTTAATGAGTTTCCAAAGTTTTATTTTGTGATTTTACTTCATTTGCCCTCCAGGCTCATTATCTCACTACCGGTTGCCAAACCACCTTCTACTTTGTGGATTATCCCATTGAGGGGTGTGTTCCCTGTTTTTAAGAAACACTGCCTTAATGTTTACCCATAATACTATTTTAAGGGATCTCTGATGAAAAAGAAATATAAATGTTTACCTTTGGGGTTTACCAAGACAGACATAAAACACTTCTGGCACACTAAGTATTTCTTTAGCCATCAATCACATTGCAGACGGGCCTCTTGTCTTCAAAAAGTCTTTAAAGTTACAGTAAGTGTCCAATGTATTTGCATAAGAAATCACCCACAGTTCAGGTACCTTTCAGTTTCAAGCAGCTTCATAACAATTATTCTATTGCATCATTTCTCTCTTTTTAGAGTAGGTACTGTGATTTTTCTGGCTGTTCCTTTAAATAATATAATAATAATAATAATAATAATAACCAAATCATCCTTTATCTTAACCAAATAGAAATTTCAGAGGCAAAAGTATTTGGGCTCACCTTACTCTAGATAAGCCTTAGCACATATTTGCTGCTCTGACACAATATTCTGTCAGTGCTTCTCTGAAGTAGGATTATTTTTTATTAATACAGTTCTATAACCAAGACATATTGATGTTACTTTCTTATTTTAAAGCTTTCTGTGGTTTGCTATGTCCATCCAAATGTGCTTTATTTTGGATGATTACTGTTCCTTTTTATTCCCTGTGAACAGTAATGAAGTCATTACTGAAACCTACAGACCAAGCTGTTATTTCTGTAACATTTACAAGCTGTTGAATTTGAACTCTCATGCTAGGAAATGCTTCTTATATTCTCTTTTGATTATTTTACTGATTTTTTTTTTTTGGTAAATAAATCATAATACTATTGTTGTTATTATCATTATTATTATAATTATTATTATTATTAAAGGGTGAAGAGCAGTAAACAGAGAAAATACAGGGTTTTTTAAACATTACTGTCATATTCAAGCATAACCCCATTAACAACCTAGAATATGTTTAAAATAATAATGTTTGTGTGTGTGTGAGGATTATTCCGTTGCTCAGAACACAGAAGAACAACATGCAGTTGAGGTATCCTCCCAAATCTTTTGGCCCTATTGATATAAATCAATGCTTTTAATATATATCCAGCCCTGCATGAATGCAATGATTTGACATTAACTTTCATATTCTTTGGGTTTTTAGCAGACCTTAAGAATCCTTCTAAGTACAACTTCGTTTATTCAAGAATAACTTGGTGTCTTTTTATAGGTTGTCCTCCTAATATTCAGAATTTTCTTTCTCCATTACATCCTACTTGACCATTATTAGCACAAAGATTCTTATTCTAACATATAATAATACCATGCCAGTCATTGCTGTTTTCAAGGTGAACTTGTCATTGTATTAAGGAGTTGGAATTTTACTAACATTTTCATCAATACTTGCCGTTAAAAAACAGACCTTTCTCCCTATTTTTAATTCACTTTCCTTTTCAGCTATCCTTCAAATTATCTGAAAAATAGTCAAAAAATAATTCCATATGTTCAGACTCTGGATACTGAACACTCTTTGACCCTTTGTATTTTTAATGTGTAAACCACTTCTAACACTGCAGAACTGTTTTAGAAAAGAAAAAAAAAATCATAAGTGTGATTTAAACTAACAGTATTTTCAGGATGTAAACTAGAGGTTTTATAAAGTGGATCCAATCTGTATACCAATATCAGTAATGTGGTATCCTATGCATGATGTTTATAAGAGAAATATCTATTTGTGTACCTGCTGCAAACATGCATTTGTTACAGGCAAATCAAAGGTAAAAAGCAGTCATTTATACAGCACATTAAACCCTTTTCCTTTAGTTCTCCTGATTTGCTTCTTGGTGTATCAAATAGTCATAAAAATACTTGACATCTTTTTCTAAATACCAAACAAACACTGCATTTAAGCAGTGAAAATAAAGGCTCATACTTTTCCTTAGGGCTTCACATCTCCTTCAATACCATCAAAACTGAACTCCGTGGTTCTAAAAACATTCAATCTCCACTTCCAAAACATAAAAAACCGCTGTATTTTCCAAATGTATTTATTTCAACAAATTTGCTTTACTAATGCAAAATCCAAAAGACTGCCCCCACTTTCTTTTATATCAACATATCCTTACACCCAGTTAATCATATGACCCTTCTAAACATAATTTAATTTCGCCTGAACATGACCATGGCCATGTCTCACTAAATTCCCTTTTTTTGAATTAGGAAATGTGTACCTATCAACAGTGTATATCTGGTAGTGATGATACAAACGTGCCAGCTAGAGGAAGGCTCCATGAAGTATGAAGTAACCTGCCATCACTCTTTTCCTGAAATAAACTATGGCTTTCTGGGATTTCTAGAAAGCATCTAGTGACAGAAGTTATTGCATTAATAGACTATCCTGCGTTAGCACAGATGCTCTTTGTGTTTCTACTTCTTCTTGATTCCCTGTCATGCCTATATGAAATTCCATCCTCAAGCAAGGAACTCACCTACAGGTTCATCTATTAATGACTTGCACTAGAAGTAAAACACCTGGGTGACTCTCAAATCATGTTTTGGACTTAAGATTAAAAAAAGAGAAACTGTTTAAAATATGTTTTTTCATGTAACAAATTGTTTTTGTTCACAGTCTCTCAGTCCCACCCAGACCAGCAATAAATTTGGTGCTATGTAATTTCTAGATTCATACATCTAGTCTTTCCATAGGTCTTTACCTAGAAACAATTTTGTTCTATATAGATCCACAGCCAAAAGTAAACTTGATACATATATCACATATATACAAATGATGTGTACAACCTATTCTTTTGTTATCGATCAAAGTAGACAGCAGGAACTCAAGACTACATGTCTGTCTTTGTGAAAAGAGACATGTTTTAAAGTCGTTTTAAAGTCATTTTAAAGCAAGAGTTAGAAATAGTTTACTTACTTTGTGAAGTGTTTTACTCTATATAAGACTTTCTCCATGCTAATAAGTGATGATTCTGCCTGCAGTGATCTTACATAATGATTCTAGCTTTTTATTTTCAAGGAATGGAGGCAGCAGCCTGCTGCAATCCTCTTATCATCACAGATCAAGAATTCCCACTCAGATCTCAAATGCTCTAAGATGTGCCCATTAATATTAAAATGTCTTGGTGCCATGCACATCAAAATCCACTAAAGATTATAAAAGGTCTTTCTTTCTTTCAGTCAGTTTTACTAACTGTTGCTATCCACATAAGTCTATTTGATTCACTTGTATATAAAATCATATACACACAATGAAGTCTAAAAGGCAAAAACTGCAGTAGACTAAAGCAATATTTGAAGTGTTACTTTTCACCATGATAAGGTGACTCTAGGACCTATATTTCAATAGTTATTCAAATTACTTTTACCAAGAGAAGCCAGAATTCACTGAATTCCCTGAAAAAAATGGGGTTTGATAGCAGCAGAAAGAAAACTGAACAGTTGTACGTCCTTCAGTGTTTTACAAACAGGAGACGAACTAATGTCATATAATAACAAAATTCATATTGTGTTGGCATTGAAAGTCTATAAAAGCATAAACTAATAGGTATTTGTACTCATAGCTCTTAATAAAGCAATAGAATTTGACGGGAAAAATTAAGAGCTTGGTATACCAGAAAAAAAAATAAAACTAAAGCCACATTTAATCCATTATATATAAACCCAAACAAATAATTCAACCTAAAAAAAAAAGCAGGATTATATTCATTCTTTTTTATTAAGATTTCTAGCTTACTTCTTTCTTCACTGTTTACTGAGTTTAGAAGCTGCACAACTGTATCTGCACTGGAGGCAAGGCAGCCCACTCTTCTGGTTGACAGAACATGTTTCCCAGGCAAATGGTTTATTTTTAAACAGCTTTTGTGAGTACAAAGTATGTTGGAGTGCTAACTCCTTTTGCCTCCAGCTGAGGCAATTTGCTGCTATTACAGACACTCTTTCAACACCTATATGCCATGCCCTTCCTGTCACCTGAGTACCAAACTTGGTTTTGAAGAGGGACATAAAATACTGCAGAACCACTGACTGAATGTACTTTCACTATTTTTCTTTTTCTAATCTTGAAAAAGAGCAATTTCCCAAGCAGAAAAGCAAAAAGAGCCCTGATGTTTTCATGCATTTCTAAAAAATGTTTACCATTTATTCCTCTCTAACAAAAAGCTTACATTTTTGTCTATAACTACAGGCTTGTCTGCATTTTAAACAAGAACAGGCAAGAATCTTCCCAAAAAAATCCTTTTCATGCCATATTTTTTTCCCTTTGATTTTGTTTTAAATTAAGATTCTATCATTAATCATATAAATTGCAAGAGAAGATAATTTGCACACAGAAAGATAATTACATACCTTATATTGGATAAGGAGACCATAAACTAAAATGTTTTTCTTTTTAGTTTCTCTTGCAAATTTCTTGATCGTAGTTAGGTCTTCCATCCCAATGCTGAAAGAATTATTTTCTGAAATATCCAGCTGAACCTGCAAAGGAACAGATGAGGAAAAAAATAAAATCCACTTTTTCCATGGTGTGCCATTTTAAAGTGATGGTTTTTAGTATGTCATTTTTATGTGTTAAGCACATAAAAATATAGACTAAAAAAGGCTTTTCTTAGATAGCTTCTATTTACTACTGAATTCCACTAACACATTTAGGGACATGAAAACTACTTTTTTCAAAGCAGAAGAAACCAATAGCCAGAACATGTCATGCATCTAAAAAATATTCAATTTCATTTGAAAACAAACAATATTCTTTTATAAGCTCGAGACTAACTTTCACAGGAGGTTTTTTGGGGGTGTTTTTGGTTTGGTTTTTTTGTTTGTTTGTTTTGTTTTGTTGTTGTTGTTGTTTTTTACTATCAGAGAACTGTAGAATACACCTGTCTTTTTTAAGCATCTTGAAGGTTTTCAAGACAGAACTGAATTCTTTAAAGTTTAATTGGAAATTTACTATCCTTTCAGTACAGCATATTAGTTGCCTAAATCGGATTAATTTCTAGATAATACTTCAAATTTAAAAAACAGAAACAACTTTGAAAGAAGGTAGGGATATGACTATCCTGAGCTCTTGGGCAGAGAAAGGCAAGTCTCATTTCCATGAGGAACGCTGCACAAAGATGGTAGGTCTTACAGGACCTGAACTGAGTTTGGACAACACTCTCAGGCACATGGTGTGGTTCTTAAGGTGTCCTGTACAAAGCCAAGAGTTGGACTTGATGATTCTGAGGGGTGCCTTTCAACCTGCCACATTCTATGGTTCTATGAACTCTCTCCTGGGTATCCTGTGCAAGGACAAGAGTCAGACTCGATCACTGTGGGTCCGTTCCAAACTCAGAATATTTTGTGCTTCTGTAACTGGCATTTCCAGGGAGGTATCAACTAGCTCAATCCTTTCCCAAGTCCTACGTATTGCACATTTTAATCAATTTCCCTTATGAAGCTTCTATTAGCTGTAGAAATCAAAATTAAGGATGATGATTTGTACATATAAGGTTTCAGCACCTATTAATAGCAAAAATACCTTTATCCCTAAAAGAAAGAAAAAGCATTTTTCTGGCTGAATGATTCCATCATATAAAACTTATCTGTGATTACTACACAGAGGTAGGATACAGAGATCACCCCAGAGATCAGTGCTTAGGAAAATTATTTCAACTTCTCTTTGTACTTTATGTTCCATTTATACTGACAGAAAATAGGTCCATACTCATTTTCCCTTGCAACACTTTTTTAAAAAAAGCTGTTTATTGCCTAAATACATACTTAGCAGAAGCAAAGCTATTGTCTTCTACTACACAAGCAGAGATTAATTTTCACACACACTCATTATTTTGTTATTTTCTACCCAAAACAAGGCTAAGTACATTTACAGCTATTTACAAGAAATCATAAAAACTATTATTTTGAGAGAACTTAACCCAGCTCCTCTCTACCATTAACCTCTTTGACAGCTTTGAAAAGAGATTTTTCTCAAACTAACTTTGGTACTGAAATGCAAATAATTTCAACTACAGAGCTGAAGTATTAGCATTCCTTTCTTTCTAACCCTAAGCAAAGCAACATAAAAATCAAATCCATTCATATCATTTACAAACATGAAAATGTATTGCTCAAAAAAGTAATATCAGTTTAAGAATATGATTTGTCAGGTTACAGCCTAATTGGAGAAGATACTGACTTGATGCAAACAAATAATTGCCTGAAGTTTACCTCTGTGATGCCTATTTCTCCTGTAACATTAATCTTCCCTTTTCTCCAGATCCAATTGCTGCTTCAGCTTACAGATGCCATGAAACAATCCAGTCAGGCACCAGGATAACGGATAGACTTTCAATCTGTGGCAACTGATAGGTGAGAACATGGACAGAAGTCATCATGTCCAGAGCAAGCTCATCCTTTTATTGGATCAATGCTCACTGGGCTGGTTAAACAGAAAATCTGGCACAATAATAACACCTGTCATTTTTACAACTAAAGAAGATGACTATTAGAAGGAAAAAAAACCCAACCATTTTTTTCTTAATTATCAGATTATTTTTAAAAAGTTGCTTTTGTCATGAAATCAAAGAATAGACAAGAAGTTTCCAATTACCCAAATCCAACTACATTAGTTCCTAGTTAAGAGTTTAGAATGGAAACAGTTAGCTGCTCTCCCCATTTTTTTCTTTCAAGAGTTTTACTTTTGAGAGTAGAAAAACTTACTGTTTCCCTTACAGCTGGTACCTAAGATCTATGCATTTAAAAGTCATCATACTGCTTAAAATTCTGATTCACATTTGTCTGAGAAATATTAATATGTCCTTTTACATTGAAAGAAAGTGTATTATAGGATTTTTCATCAACAATTCATTCAGGCATATGTTAAAAAAGTATATAGGAAAGAATAAAGTTGAGGAAAATCCCACTCATGAGCCTTAGTGAAACACTGAATTTAATTAAAGACTGATGAAGGAAGTTTCTGTCCCCCATACCATTTGTAATGAGTTTTAGAGATCAGAAGTCAAAGGACTTCAATACTTCCCAGTGATTAGTACGAGACAACAATTTGTTAAGCTAATTCTTGTCACTTAAAACACACTTTCCAGATCTCCTTCTCTTCCCTTCTCTTATTTATAAGAGAGTGTGGTACTTCCACCAGATGCCCAAGTGCAATTAGGCAACATAATTTAACAAATGTACTTCTATCAGTGTTTTAAATACTAGCAACTGTTTCCACCTAGTTATGAGATTTTCTTCCACTGTCTGGTTCTCGGAAATTTCAATTAGTTGTCAGAAACAACTGAAGGATCTGGAGTATAGTAAAGGGATTAAATGTATTATTTTCTCCTAAGGCTATTTTAAAAAGAGGTCCACCTAAATAATTTGTGGCTTCAGGCTGCTCAAGCAAATACACTATCATTAAAAATAATTCTGGGTACTACAATGACTTCAAGACCTAGTGTCCCAGGGGCAAAAGCCAAGTTTTATGGGAGATTGTGTAAGAATTATTTGCACTCCTATTTGTTAGGAGATACTAAGACCAGAATGTTTTGTAGCCAGAACTATTAAATCAAAGTTTTCACATTCCTAGCATCACACTAAAAAAAGTATTTAATTGAAAGCCCAGACTGGAAAGTGCTGTCAATCGGGCACAAAACAAGTATGCTTTTGACACCTTAGCATTAGCTAGTTGACAAACAATTCCAAATTTATCTTCACACTCAAGATTCAACAGACAGAAATGGTTTTTATATTCTTGAAAAAGGACTAATGAAAACACTTTCAGTCCAGAAAAGAGCATTTTGCACATCCAGTGGCCTTGTAAATGACCAACAGAATCAGAGACATGTAATTGCTCTGATTATGAAAGGCAGAAGTAATTTATCTTTGAAAATTCAGTGAAATAAAGTTTTACCCTGCAGTTCCCCAGAAACAGGGTCAAGAAAAAAAGATGACCTAGAAACAAAGTGCTAAATATTGATGTTCATAGAATCACAGTAACTCACTCCAAGAGAACAGCATACAATAGGTGAGGATATAACAGGTATGATAGGTTAGCTCTACAGAAGGGTCTGGACAGGCTGGATACATGGGCTGAGGCCAAGGGTATAAAGTTTGAGAGGGCAAAGTGTCAGGTCCTGAACTTGGGTCACAACAAACACAGCCAGCACCACAGGCTGGGGCAGAGTGGCTGGAAAGGTGCCCAGTGGAAAAGGACCTGGGGGTGCTGGTTGATAGTGGCTGAGCATGAGCCAGTGTGTGCCCAGGTGGCCAAGAAGGCCAATGGCATCCTGGCCTCTATTAAAAACTGTGCAGCCATCAGGACCACAAACGCATAGGTGAAAATAAAGCCATTTAATTCTGTTTCAACTGAGCATTGAAGCACAGCACATGCTTTGCAGCATCCCCAGCAGAGACAGGGCACAACAGCAAGGCAGGAGTTAACAGTTCAGGACAACCAGCCAGCCAAAATGAGCCTTTCACAGAAATATATAACTAATATTCCTGACCGGATGCAGTACATTTGTTGAAGTGAAAACGAGTTTCTTTAGAGACCAATTTACAGTTTGACTCTACAATTTTATTCTGATTTAGCAGCAGTTTGAACCTAGTCTAACTTTTTAAAAATTATATAAAATATTACTTATGTTTATATTAAATATTAATTTTAAATAATTAATGAGATACTTTCTACCATTATTTACAGGAGTTACCTACCGAAATAAGGACAACTGGACATAAGAGAGCAATATTTGATTTGTCCAACATATCCACTAGTTCCTGGGTTTCTTGAATGGCACACCTTTTATCCTAAATTAAAATAAATGTTTAGAATTACTGAAACAGTAATTATTTCATTAAAATGGAACTTGAAGAGCTGTTATTTATCAAAAAAAAGATACATCACTTTTTTTGTTTTGGAGAGGTTTGGTTGATTAGCTGACTGTTAATATATTTTTATGGCATTTTCTGTTAAAGTTATAGATGTTTGAAAAAGAATGAGATTAATAATATTAACAACCCTTTATATACATATATAAAACAAAACAAGATTAAGGGTCTTGATTGGTCTCAGATATGGTCCATCTAAAACCAATCTGTTCCCATTCAGAGTAAATTCAGACCACGTGGCATGCGCATGTCCACAATGGGAAACACTAATTTAGACCACGGTAGCAATGAATGCACATTTAGATGACTTCAGGTATGACAGGCCTCTCCTTAAAATAATTCACTTCAGTACAACAGTTATGAAAGGAAAATTTAAACTACTTCTGATTTTATCCCTCTTGCTCAAGAATTCATGGCTGGTTAACAACACAGTGACAGAAGTGCAGAACCAGAGGAGCATGAACAGACCAGCATCTCAACGGTCTAGTTTAGTGCACATCAGAAACACTAAATATCAGAATGGACTCTGTACATGAGGACAAAAATAACAAACAACTTATTATACAAATATTTATTATTTACCATTACTAGTGAGTTTAAGTGTGAAATTAAAAGCATGCATCCTCACTACTTACATTTACACAAACAAAATTGTAGCACTGTCCTGAAATGATGTTTTGCAGACAGCTATCATTTTTGCTTAGAGATATTGAAATAGCTTCAACCTGATTAGACAAAAAAAGAAAAAAGTCAAAAATTCTAATTCAGCCTTAACTATCTGCTAAAATTTCCACCGCTATGGCACAGGTTGTTCATTTAAATGATTTAAAACTGCCAATTATTATTTCCACTACAAAAACTGAAAATTGCTCAAAATTTTGGGGCACTCAACAGTGAAGCATGGAGCCCAACATATGCTGAAGCATACTGCTCAGGGTAGCCATTCCAGAAACAGCCCTGGAAGCATCAGACATGAGTGCTGATGCCTGGGTTAGGATGTTCAAGTGTTTTGAGAGATGAAAACACTGTCGATCTAATGATTTTACACCTCTAATTCTGAGAAAACCTCTATAATATTCAGACATATAAATTTTGTCTTCTTGAAGTTAAAAATAAAATAAGTATGCATGAAAGACCAAGTGCACTGGTATTCCAGGATTCTGCCCAGAACAAGAGTGCAAGACTCACCTGGAGTTTCTCCTTGAAGTAATTTCAATGAATATTTTAATATACTTTCTTAGGCACAGACATACTTATTTTGCAACCTTTAACACAAGCTAAATAACTATCTTATCTCAGGTAAAATAAAAAGTAGATTTTACTGCATTATCAGCTCCAGGATTGCCTTAAGGAAAACAGTAAACCAGGTAGCAGAGGGTGAATCTGTTCTTTAAGAGAAGATAACACTGCAAAGCAAATAAAAAATCTTGAAATTTGGGAGAAAAAAAATCTTCACGTTACTTGCATTAAATCAGCAAATCCCACTGTTTTACAGCACAGCTGAGCTTTATTTCTTCCCAAAACACATAGTAAGTATCATAGCAAGCAACCGAAGTAACACACTGCTGTGCTCCCTTAAATTGCCACTTAATCCACAATCCAACAAAAGTACCAAATACATTTAAAAAGGCTTTGCAGTGATATGTAAAGCTGTATCTCTTAATTTTTGTAATAATCAGGAGCAAAATTGTTTGCCAAAGAAGGTAGTTTGAAGCCAAGAAGTTGATAGTTATACTCTAAAGATTTTAGAAACATCTTGGGCTCAAAATTTGATAGCACAGCCACAAATAGCTGACGTTTAGTATTTTAAGATTAAAAAAAAATTACAGAAGGCAATAATTACTTAAAAATACTTGGAAAATGCAATACTCCAGGGCTCACATGGCTTGGACCTCTGAAGATGTCAAGTCAGAAATCCTTGGTACCTTTACAACCTTGCACATACTTCGATGAACACGAGCCTACAGCAAGCCAGTGTCTTTTCAGAATATGTTTGGAACATGATCCAAGGCAGAAGGCCTACCTTTATTTTTTCCTTTGAGGTCTTACAATACGTGATGCTTAAGCATTGCTGAGTATTTAAAAATTCCATTAGTGTATCAGAATTTTTATTTAATTTCAACAATTTTATCAGGTAACACACTAGCATTTTTTGACTAGCAAAAATTAAATTGAAATTTTCTGTTGGAAAACTAAGCCAAATTGCCTAAGTAGAAGCTTCAATAAATCATTAATTAATTAATTAAAATTAATTCTTATTTTTTTACCATTTAATATCCTATGCAACAGTACTTTTTTTAAATTAAAATTATTATTAATCAATGTTATCAACTACATTAGAGAGCAAAAAGTACCTAAAAATATCAGCTTGGTAAAAAGTGATTCTCACATAATGTTTCAGTGTTTAAATATAAAAGGGGTATATGGATCTGCTTAATTCTGGTCCTTGTAATAACTGATATTCTTAAATGTTTTTTTTTAGTTATCAGATGCCCTGTATTGAATTTTCCTCTTTATTCAATATCCATTTCCATAAAATCAAAAACTATTACCAGGACATTTGGAACCTGCAAATTTATTTAAATTATATTAGAATTTAAAATCACAACACCAGAGCAGCAGATGGACAATATAATCATTAAGAAATTGGTGATTTTCTACTAGTGAAGTGCTACTTCTTTTTCTATTTGAAAACAAACAAATATTTTTATATCCTACTCATGAATAATTATGTCACAGAAATGACACACAACTTCATCCAGTTGATTCTATTTCACGTGACAGCAGCACTTTGTCACTAAAGAAACAGGAGTACATGATTTCCAGTCACAGAAGAAAACACCTTCAGCTCCCATTTAGGTTTGTTTGATTCAAAAGAAAGGGCTAAATAACAAATTCAAGGAAAAACTCAAGTTATGTTTTTCACAGTATGATATCTTTAACAAAATATTAATTCTTTAGTCATACTGTTTAAAGTAACACTGACTAAAGTACTGTTAAAGTACTTCACAAGCAATAGCTGAAGCCTTTAAAATTTCTTAGAAAATGTTTCCTTTTCATTTTCTTTATCTCATTAGTTCAAATTTTAGGTCTTTTTTCCCCCTGTTATTGACATCATCATGCTATTAGAGCCTCTCTCAGAAATCCTTCTAAGAAAATTTCTTTTTAATTCTTCTTTAAGGACATATGTAGAAGTTAACAAATATCCCACAAATAAATATGCCTGCTATTGAGAACTGGAGTGTCAAAAGTATCTAAAATGTTAAAATACTGGTCCCAGATAATATGTACTCTACTGAATGATTCCCAGTTGGTCTCTTGTTTAGATCAGTTTCCTTCCAATTATCCCTTTGAAAAGGCTCAGCTTTCAAGGCGGTACATCTACGCTGCTTAAAATAATTATTTTGCACAAAATCAAATCTCCCTCACACAGGGTACTGAGAACAAATAAACAAATAGGCTTGTGCATATATTCTTTCTAAGGTTAGAAATTCTGTATATTGGTAAGCGTAAAAATAACTCAGAGGTTTTATTGCTTAAAAGCATTTGGATAAGTGATGTCCTCCTACTAATAGCAGAATAGTTTACACAGAGATAAAAAAGAGAAATAGCAATGCATCTGGTGTCAGTGAAATGGAAACATACTTCTGCCCCATCATACAGCTATTCAGACAAGAAAAGACCTTATTCAATTCCGCTAATTTTTTTCACTTTTAGACGTAGACATTTAATAGATGTAAAGCATGATTCCATGCTAAATACAATTCTTTCCCAACAAAAACTTTAAGTGCAATGCCAAATGACATTTCCAGATATAAAACAGCAATACAGGTTGGTAGAGAAACATATCCTCCTAATAATTAACACATACATGAATAAAACCATTGCAGAAGTAACATTATGCAAATCAGAAAACTTGTATTTTTGAACAGTTATTACCTGTCTGTTTCTCAGGGTAACAGGAACATGTGATATCATTACATAAGACATAATTAAGAATCACCCCAACATCAGTCTAAATTTAAGCAATTACCAAATGTTAATCACCTTTGGGAAAATGGAAATATGATAGCTCTCTTAGAAAGAATAATGAAAAAAGAAAAGATAGTTAAATGCCAGTAGATCATTTCATCAATATCCTAAAACAAAGGCTCCTATGAGCATTCACTGTGAGGGAAATGTACCCCTATCACTCTACAAAAAGGCTGATTAATTCAATTTTGCATTCACAACTCTGCAGGAAAGCAACCTACTCTTTAATTGGTTCAAACTCCAAGTCAGACTTCAAAGTAACAAAAGTATTTCCTCTGTAACATATTTGGAACAATTCGGGCTCACTGAATTCATAAAGTCTAAAGAAAATTGCCTCTCTGTTGTCTGGTTTCAATTTCTCCTCTAATCTAATATGGACAGTTAAGCGGATCTGTAAGATCCCCCCATACAGCACAACTGGGCAGAAAATGCTTCCTTCTTGGTAACTTCCACACCCGGTGTTAATCTCTTGTAATAAATACAGTGACACAAGAAGTCTCAGTTTCTGTTTTCACATTATTTAGACCATTTCTTAGAAGTAGTGGCAACCAGAAGCATTAAATTAATTATACAGTTGAGAGCCATAGAGTCGTACTTACTTTTATTTGGCTTTTCAGAGATTCAGGAAGGAGAAAACCTACTTGTGCAAGAGTTTCCTTCCCATTGGTGATAACACAAACTTGTTGTGATAGGTTGTCTGTGATCAAGGAAAAAACTTCAGTATTTCATGCAAAAATAAATTAATCCAAATTACTAGTCTGCTAAACATTACTTAAAAAATCCACATATTGTTTCTTGACAGAACACTGTCAACAGCTCTAAATTTAAAGGCTACAAGGTGCCATTAACATAACTACGTAATTTATACAATATACACCTCAAAATTCAAATTATATTTTATATGATTTTGTACAACATTAAATTATTACATAAGGCCTGTCCTCAAAGTCCATTTAAATCTATTGAAAGATACTTGTTCAGGTCCATAATTGATACTAGACGACAATCATGAAAACTTTTTGAAAATTTCATCCCTCTTATCACTTCAACAGATAACTAAATGCAGTGTCAGTAATACTGAGTAAATAAAGGGGGAAAAAAGGAAAAAAAAACCCAGGAGATAACATAAATCCTATTCCCAACAATATATACTAAAAAATTGCCAAAAAACATTTATTGATGATACTGTTTAAGGAGACAGCAGATGTAACCTCAATAGTAAAGAAGTTGCAAAGTTGTGACAAAGATCTTGGCCTGGGCAACTTCCTGCATCTTTTGCTGGTGGGGCAAATACAGTATTTTGTTACTATCAGGAAGAACAGTGTCAAGTTATTGCCTGATCTGTTCCACAAAGCCAGTATTTCAGACAATTAGTAATTTCTCCTGTTACTGACTTCAGGTTTTAGATTCAGTGAACATTTTCCTATCTTTAAGCCAACAAATCAAAATTCAAGTCTGAAACTCTCAAGTCTGATTCAGGACTTTATTCTTTAGATGCTGAATTAAAATGCAGAAAAACCCCACAAGGTTTCCAATGTTTTTGGGGTAGCCATTCCATAAACAACTAGAAATTTCATACATGTAAAGTCTAATTATTTTTAAAGCAGACTTCAATGAAACTCCAGAGACAGATATATACCAAACACCACCACAAAATAAATTAGGAATGAAAGACAAGAAAATTATAAAAGTATGAGCTAACTGGTCTTCAAACAAGTCTGGATATAAACAATACGTATTTGTTGCATGTGGAAAGTTATTTCTATAATTACATACCACACAATAAGTTCAATCAGATGTATAACTTCAGTAGTGCAGAAACATCTCACTTTCTACTGTAAACTCACAGACTTCTTTATAAAAATAGACATAAAGATCTGAAAATTAATTGTAAAGCTGCTGTAGAGTTAACATTATTGGAAAGTGACTTGTGATTTTTAAGCAATTTTCTGTGAGCAGGAAAAGTGAATTACCCACTGAGAATTCCAAAAGATAATTAGAATGATTTTTTGAATCACGGATTTTTATTATGTTCAATATTTATAATGTGACAACAAAAATAGTGGTGGCAACTGACTTTGTATTAAGTTAGCAAGCATGGGCAGGGAGGAAGAAAGGGAGAGAACAACAAACATCTGCTTATAAATCATCACAACCAGATGGAAGTGAGAATTAAAAAAATGCATGGCCAGTTCTCACAGAACTGGAAATCAGAGGATACCACAACTGTGGGAAAAATTATCTTCCCATAGATTCACTGGACAAAAAAGTATACCAAACATGCATCACAGTTGGCTTCTACTTAATAGAGAATAACTTTACAGTCTGAAAAATGGGAGACCACATTGAATTAATTTCTTATCAGCAGAAAGAAACTAATGGGGAGATTGAAATCAGAGCAAGAGCCACTTGAATTTAGTACTGTACACAAAGTGCAGATACAAGATAGATATACATAATAAACCAGAGTGGCATATCAGATTTCAAGAACTCAGACTCTGTGGAACTAAGTAATTTAATGAAGAAGGTCAGATTGGAGCTATTACAAAAATTCACATGTGGAAGAAGGCTGTGGAATCCAAAAAGGCACCATAACTTAGGCTTAAACAGTACTTTTAAAAAAGAAGTCTGTAATCAACAGCGTCAGAAGTATTCTCACAAAAGACTGCTCAAAGGCTACAGCTATAAAAACCCATCTCACTACTCTCTCCAGCCCTCTTAGATCTCTAATTTCCTGTAATATAAAGGAGAAAAGAGAGGCAATTACAAAAAAGCAACTAAGATTTGCAAGCTGATTTTAACAAAGAAGAGAGAAAAACCAACGAAGTGTGGAAAACTGTATTTTTTATCTGGAGAAGAAATATAATGTTATAAGGGGAAAGTATGTTAATAAAATAGGAGAACCTTAAAGTAATGATAATACACACATTGAAAAGATGTTGCATGCTTTTATATTATCAAGGACATGAGTAAAGGAAGTCTGGGAAATCATCATGTATAAAATCATCATAGTAAAGCAACAGTTGTGTTCGAGTTGAGGTTTGAAACTCAACTTCCATTTAAATCCAAACTGTTTCAAGTGGTCAAAAAAGATCCATACATTAATTTAGACTGCACCTTTGCTGCATTGTGGGAAGGAAGACTGAGTGGACCCTCACTGAGACCGCCTGTGTTCCACTTCTGCTAAGATGATGGAGCTCTGTCACTCAGCATAGTCATGCTGAACCCAATGAGCACAGCTGGAAGTGCTGGCTCATAACTCCAGGGATTCCATGAGTTTTGCTGCCTGCCAGTAAAACTGACTGTGTGCAGCATTTAATTCCTGGTTCTTAGAATTCTGTTTGGATGAATGACATAGTCATTCTGGAAAGCCACGACATGGCCATGTCACAAAGAATTTTAATACTCAGCTAAAAACATTTTGTTTTCCATTGGACCACTGGATAATTGAGGCAGGAAGGGACCTCAGGAGGTCTCTCATTCAAACTCCTCAAAGCAGGATCACCCATGAGGTCAGGCATGATCATTCAGCTCCTTACTGCTCTGGCATACCATCTCTCCAGGCAACCTGTTCACTGCATGGTTGTCTGTCAAGGGTGTAAGAGGTTATTCTTTTAATCAACTTCCCTTGGTAGGGTTTTTGTGTTTCCTCCCACAATGAACCATAGTTCTACTTAACTACTTTCTGCCATAACTTCCTTTTCATTTGCCCAATGCTTTTTTTTAGTTGTTTTCTCACTATTACACTACATATCAAACTCTCTACCTCGCTTTGGCTTCCTCTTCCTTCACTTATTTAAAATTATTGTTTCCATGGAAATTTCCTCTCCTCAACACACATCACCCATTTACTGCCAGCTTCATTCCAAGTGTACCTGATAGTGGAGTAGTGTTCCCTATTCACATGCATCACATTTGAACCCTTTCAACACTATTAACATACCCTCAGAGCATATTTTTTGCATGAAATAAAAAGTAGTTAAAACTTTACACTGTCAAATTTAAATATTAAATTTTCCTATCAGGAGTTTTCTTCATTAAAGCTAAATTTGATACAAGATTTCAGAATTTATTCCATTAAATCTATATTTTTTTCTACATGAGAAAACTTAATTTTCAATTTTTCCACACCCTCCTTTGATATCCTGAAAGTTTTGATCACATTATTATTCAGAAACACCTGCCACAGTCTTTATCCTAGGATCATACCCAATTATAAATTGTGTGCATGTTTATGGAACTACCAGAGTTAGATGATGCATTAAGTGCACTCTAATGGAAGACTTAGAAGTTTACCTTGAAGAGCATGCCACAAACAAGCAGCAATTAAAATAATACTCTGTTTGAATAAAGATAATAAATAACATATCCTAGGGAATTAATACCATAAGAAAAAAAATGCATCTGAATGGCAAATAGGTTTTAGCCTACAGACATGAATTTTTTCTCTTAATTGCATATATATGTGTGTACATACACTTGGTTTTGGAAACATGCTTGTACAACACTATTCTTAGTCTGCTATTATAATTCCTATTATTTTGAAAGCACATCCTAATCATCAAAATGTTTTTGAAGTTTGCAGTGAATTCCAAGTAGTTAATTAATTTATCAGAATTCCATTTGCACTTTCTACATAGCAATGGCTTGACTGATCTAGAAATTCAGTATGGTTTCCTCTGGTATCTTTAGAAACATCTTTGTTATGAGATGCTACTACTGTAAACATAAGAAAAATTAAATAAATACTGCCAAGCATTCATTCACACTCAACAGAATGAGTTGAAATTGTTATTTGAATAATATAGGTAACCAATAATATCTAACCTTTTTTTTGTTGTCTACCCATTCCCCACGTCTCTGTAGCCACCAAAAGTAAAAATCAAACTTGACACTGATCCTACCAATTTTAATACCCAGGAAAGAAAGGAACACTTTGTGGTAGAAGACAAGAAAAGAGGGTTGTTTTTCACCTGACAGTAGCTATTCCAAGGAGTATCCCCCACCTGCCGGTCTATTTCTTTGGCTAAGAGAACAGCCATTGGTTCATGAGCATGCCCATGAAAATGCAGCCTACCTCACATAAGATCTCTGTCCTTTGCTAAACAGGGCTTATCTCAATTTTTATTTTTATTTTTATAAAAAGTCACATGGTTTCTTCACAGAACACAAGTCATAATATGGAGCTCACAACAGTCATAAACAGTTTAAAGGCATTACAATATTTTTCTTGGCACTTGCAAAAATCATCATTTTATCTACATCAACAGATACTTCTTTAGCCAAATGTGAGGGCAAATTATTCAATCTGAAAATGCATGCTTTTATGAAAAAGTAATTTATAAAGTAAGGCCCTTGAGAAAAGAAAAATGAGAAGGAGGAGGAGGACAGAGAGTCAAACTGTAAGTTACAAACTTCTTCTGAGAACCACCCATTTAAAGTTTACATGTTGGAACTAGAGTTCAAAGTTATCTACCTTGAGGGCAGTAATCCTAATGGAATTTTTTTAGGATGTTTTGTATTAGCCTGATCTTAACTACATTTCTAGATGAGTCACCCTTATTGTAAGACAATGTTTTCTTACTTCAAGACTATTAAAAATAGGCGTGTGCCACCTTGTCTGCATACTCCACAAGTTTATACCTGCTTAACTAAAGAAAAGCATTAAATTTGCTTTCTATAAAAGTTATAAAAGAGAATTGAGGAAGTTAGGAAACTAAACAGAAACGTTTCAAGAAAACCATCTCAAAAGAAAAATAACTCATTAGTCTATTTACATCAGTGAAATGTTTCTCTGTGTTGCCTTAAATAAGAAGGATATGCATGCATATAAATATCTAAGGTAAAACAAACGCATGTAGGGATGCATGCTTTTCTTACTTCTTCCAAGTCAATTTTAGCAAGATGAAATTCGTTGAATTCCTGAAGAAAACCAAAAGTTTTGATCACTAATAAATACAAACTGCAGATTACATAAAATTTGGAATTGTAGTCACAAAATTAATTGTGTACACTCAGAAGTTCTTCAACACTACTGAATTCATCCAGAGATAACATGTGCGTCCAACACAGTAATGGGTAACTTATTAATGAACAAATCAGCTGTGAAGACTGAAATAGCAGTGGGGAGCAGTGTGAGGCCAGAGCCTTTAGTACCCAGCATCCTCCTAGCCCACGCATTCAGCTTCTGGGACATCTCCAGAGGACTTGAGAGCATGCAAGGGAGCACTTAGAGAGCTGGTATCTTGCAACTCAACTTGACAGTCATGTAGGACTCCCCCCTCATGCACTCTACATGGCACAAAAAGTGATAAGCCGGAGCACATCACTTACAAGAGCATGTAGTGATAGGGCCAGTGGGAATGGCTTCAAAGTCAGAACAGATTAGATTAGATTAGATATTAGGAAGAAATTCTTTACTGTGAGAGTGGTGAGGCACTGAAACAGGTTGCCCAGAGAAGCTGTGAGGGCCCCATCCCTGGGAGTATTCAAGGCCAGGTTGGATGGGGCTCTGAGCAACCCGATCTACTGATAGGTGCCCCTGCTGATGGCCATGGGCTTGGAACTAGATAGTCCTTAAGGTCCTTTCCAACCCGGGACATTTGATGATTCTGTGATTCTACAGTATAGCACCATGTAGTGGGTTCTGAACTCTCAAGAAAAGCAAACCTGTGATATAGTCAATTTCCCAGCTTGTAGAAAAGGCCTAACTGAGCATGCCTTGGCTCGTAGGATGGTTATCATTCTCCAAGGTGACCTGTCCTTGAAGGTTTCCCATAGATGCAGCACAACACAGCAGAACATAGCTAATAAGATTTCTTCTGTTAAACTAACAACTATAAGAGAAAACAATACCCTACGAGGGTACATCAGGATGATGCTCCAAAGGACAAAAAATATATTCTTGCCTTAAATATGCTTTAAGTGTGGAATGAATGGTGCATAAATGATCTCCCTAATATTAATTTACATGGTTCAATTGTCCACTAACAAAATAATTCATGCTATAGCCACCTGAAGGTCTGAGATTTTAAGCCTTTTGAAGGGCACAAAATAGGTAAGGCACAGCTTTCAAACTCTGTCTTGGAGGACTAACAGTGCCAATTCAACACCCCATTAAAGATAATTAATTATGTAAGATTACTCTGTTATGCAGTGTCCTAATTTGCTGTGAAGGATTCATTATACTGCTTGCATAATGAACATGTAAGCTTTCTGCTTCCTGAGCTCATGCAATGCAGCAAGAAGCAAATCTAAACTTCAACAATCTTAAAATACAGATTTTCATAGAGACCACCATAATAAGTCCACTGCGGTTACTGAAGCAGATAAATTGCATGCTACCACAGCAAAGGGACATTAGGTAAGTAAAGGGATTAGCCTGATTGACCACCATGAAGGTCTTCATTTTTACTTTGACTACACGAGCTTTTTATTATAAGCAACAGTTGAAAAAGATTGTACTGGTTTTAAGGAAAAAAAATGTAGTAACATTACATATGCATATATATATATAAACTAATATAACAACTAATCTCCTTTAAAGACCTATGAGATTATTGAAGCCCTTGTATACATGGAGCATGGAAAATCATTTGGATGAAGGTTAGTTTCGTTCCAAGTTTGTAATTTTTTGACCACTGAGGAAGAATCTGTCTTCATCTTCTTCACTGTGCCCCATCTGGCATTTTTAAACACTGCTAAGATCCCTGTGAGCCTTCTTTTCCACAGACACAACAGTCTGTGCACAGTGATGTCTTAAGTTTTAGCTTTCATATTTTTCAGATTCTGTACTGCCTTAGTGTGCGACTCTGAATTTCATATAAAGTGTTAGTAAGTTCTCTTCACAGTTTAGTTAGACAAAACAATCCTTTTCCAGCCTGAGAACCATGGACACCATTGCAGCTTCAGGCCCAAGAAATATAAACAACAGCAAATTGAGGAGAGCAAACTGAGAGGACAGGACTTCACAACCTGAAGCTGTAATTGGACAATTAACACCGATATGTAAATGAATCAAAACTTATAAAAGTGTGAAAACTCGTGCCCAGTCATCCATCTTGGGTCCATCTTGGGTCGAGCCACAGCTCGGCTCTCGTACTGCCCAACCTGTATCCTTTAAAGGCCTTTTAATAAATACCTACTTTATTCCTTTAATTCTGTCTAGCCTCTGTTCCAGGTAGCCTCTCTAGGCATCAACAGCATATCCTCATTTGACAGATGTTCCACTACTTAATCATTGTCATGGCTCTTTGCATGATTCTCTTCAGTATGACCATCTCTCTCCTGATGTGGAAACCCAGAATTGGATCCAGCACTCCAGATGTGAGCTCACCAATGCTGAACACAGAGGAAGGATCACCCTCTTCAGTCTGCTGGTAAATGCTCTGCCTACGGTAGCCCAGGGAACTGTTGGACTTCTTTGCCATAAGGGCATGCCCCTGTTCAATTTATGGGCGCATTGCCAGCTCCTGTTCAATTTCTTGTTCACCATGACCTCTCAGGGCCTTTTCTGCAGAGCTGCCTTCCAGTTGGTCAGTCCCTAGTCTGAAATGGTGCATTTCCCCTTGCTGAATCTCATGAGACTCCTGTTCACCCATTTCTCCAGTCTGTCAAGGTCCTTCTAAATGGCAGCACAACCACCCAGTCTACCAACTACTCCTCCCAATATTACATTATCTGCAGACTTGCTGAGGGTGCTCTGCCCTCATTCAGATCATTAATGGAGATTTTAACTATTATGGACCCCTAGGGTAGACCATTAATGACTGGCCTCCAACTGGACTTTAGTCTTCGAGCCTGACAGTTCAGCCAGTTTCAATCCACATACACTTTTCTAGTCTCTCTTCATCAGACTGTCAATGAGAATGTCATGGGAGTTAGTGTCGAAAGCCATGTTGAAATCAAGTCAACCCTATCCACTGCTCTCCTCTCATCCACCAAGCTATACATTTCCTTTTAGAAGGCTATTATGTTGGTCAGGCATAATTTCTGGTTTGTAAATTCATGTCAACTACTCCCTGGCATCTTCTTTCCTTCAAAATGTTTGGAATTCCTAAGCTTGAAAGCTAGGAGTGTGGAACTTCTAAGAATCCTACAAAAAATAGGATTTTAAAAAATCTCAGGCTTCTAGCTATGAAGATGAGAGCCCACTGCCTGTCAGAACCAGAAATTTCCAGGCTTCCTAGTTCTATCTTTTTGATTTGTGCCTGAAAAATTCAGTTAAGTAGTTCTAACAATGCATCTAATATGAAATATTTGTTAGGAATGAATTCCTGGTAATTTTTTTCCACCAAGGACATGTGGGTGGTAAAACCTCGGTCCAATCCAGCTGCGTGAGAGGGGGAATCCCCTGAGGGCTGCCAGAGAGCAAAATAGAGGGCTGGGGCCGCAGAGGGGTGGAGCTG